>JASTWP010001871.1:0-57249 GCA_030770255.1 Temnothorax ravouxi | reverse complement strand
GTATTTCTAATTTTTAATGTCATATTCAAAAAATATCGCTTAACTTAATCACGAACTTATTAAGAAGAAAATAGTCGATTGTCTTCACTTTAAAAAATTATATCTCCCGGAAACGGTTGTAGACGGTCCTCGATTTACGAAACGGTTTTAGGAAGAGTAGAGTCCCACCTAATAATATTCAAGCCAAAGATTGCCTTGTTATTGTTGTTATTCGAAAGTTCTAGTCTTTGAAATATCAAAAACTGATAAAATCATTACTTTTTTTCTAATTCAAGTTTAAAGTTCTTTTCTTCAGAATAGCCAAAGCTTAATTTATTCTTATTATTTTCAAGCATTAACTTATGCTAAAAAAGTATTTCAAGCAGTGATTTGTACGTCTTCAACATTGGAGGAGAAAAAAAAGATCAAAGGAACAATAATAATCTTTTGTGATTTCAAGGTACATTTTTACATACTGTCGAACACAAAATGTGACAGAAAAAATACTTTGCGTGCAACAAATGGTCTTAAATTTTTCCCCGTGTCTCACTAATGTTTATAGAAACTTTTCCAATCGTTAAACATTACGAACTTCGACTTTGATTTTTGCCATTTTTGGCCAGAAAATAGACGAAACGTCCCACAGTGCATTGTAGCCAGCTTGCCCCGATAGTAAGGTAAATTCGCTATCTATGTTAAATTAATGAAAACGTAATAGAAATACAAAACGCGTAGCAGATGTACTTCTTGATAAAGATTGTATATCTTTCAAAGTTATTTTGTAATAATCGAATAACAAAGTGCTGTTGCAGAAAATTATTAACTATTTTAGATGTAGTTTTCTTCGACATAAAAATATTAAGGAGGTTGGCTAGTCAAATCAATTTAATAAGAATTAGTTCAAACCTTAAAAAAAATAGTTACCTTGTTATGGGCCTCGTTATGGGTATAGGATATATAATAATCAGGAGCGGTGCCGACGCGACTCACCGTCCGCTGGATGTAATCTGTTAACAATTCACTCACTCACAGAAAAAGATATTGTCTTAGAGATATCGCAATATATCGACAATATAACCTTCACTCACAGATATGATGAGATTGTAAGCTATTTGCAAAATAGCTTATGAGCCGCGAATCGCACCGGAAAAGGTCGTAGCCACGGTAACGGAAATGGCGAGGACGAGGGTATTGTCGAGCAGACCTCTCGTATGAGTCACTCTGGAACAAAATGACCACCAACGACGAAGTACTATTAACAGAGAGAATTCTTCTCTCTGCTATTAATACAATGTATTTGTCAACGTGGTGTACAAAGCATAGGAACCGGTAACGCGTACGCGGAACGCAACAACCACGGGTAGCATGTAAAAAACGCAGGAACTCCGACGATCGATTAATACGTTCGTTCTTTGAGACTTCTCAGGAAAATCTAACGAACAACGACCGCCGGCCGACGACCGCAGTGGTACCAGTGGTAATGTAATCAACGACGACGTGATTAGCGACGTGATCGACGGCAACGTGATCGACGGTGACATGATCGGCGGCGACGTTATCGGCGTGTATAGATAGAGCCTTTAGGGCTGCATTCATCAAAAACTATACTCGAGTGCACACCGCATCGCTTTATCTTTGTTATTAAAAATTGAACAAAGACAGGGACCGTATTCTCGAGCCTGCCTTAATGATTTTCGTGTGCAACTTTCTATTTGAAAAAACATTGAATTTCGCATGCAAGTTTCATGAAAACGATTCGAGAATAAGGCTCCAGAACGACGCTGCTGTGTATTCGAATGACCTAGTTTACACCGATCTCTTAATACGCTTATCAAACCAATAATCAAACTAATTTACTAGTTATTTACTATTTAATACGCGTATCAAGTGATCAGTGTAAACTAGGCCAAAGTGAAGTTTCCGAATATAGTCTTAAAGGCTCTCTACTCTTTAGGGGTATTCCACGCTTTTAAACACTTTACCCGCCATCGTCGCCGGTTTCAGCATTCTCGTCGCCAATCCGTCGCCGATCACGTTGTCACCGATCACGTCGTAGCTGATTAGTGAAATTACACTACATACTGAGGGAAATGGCAAAAGTACGAACAAAAAATGTAAGTACTGTCTTTTAAATATATATTTCACATAATTACAATGTTACTATTTTTATTTTATTTTAGATGGATGTAGACGATGACAATCTAGCCGATTTCGCGCTAGAATTTTCACTGGAAGAAAAATCAGCCACCGATGCCGGTCCCGTCGCCGCCGGTTCCGTCGCCGATCGTCCCGTCGTCGCCGACCGTCACGTCGCCGACCGTCACGTCGCCGCTAGTTCCGTCGCTGACCGTCCCGTCGCGCGTCGCCAATCGTCCTGTCCGCGGCGTCGCCGATCGTCCCGTCCGCGTCGTCGCTGATCCTGGCATCGTCAATCCCGTCGTCGCCGATCGTGCCGCTGCTCATTTCGATGCCGAAGATAATAGACAAGGTAATATATTTATTAATATTATATATATTTAACAGAAAGTAATGATATTGCAAAAAATATTACCCCAGCCAGAGTTTGAACCTGGAACCTCCCGCTATCCGTGCAGGCGTCATCCCAATTCGACCACTGAGGCATGTGGTAACATTTATCGCAATAACAAACATATTAATCGAAATTAATAAATATCTTCTTGTTATGTATAAATATATGTATATAATTCATAAAATTTCTTATACAATATACATATTATTTTACAGTTCGAAGACCAAGAGGCAGAGCCGCGGGGTTACGACGACAAGAAGAAAGGTTCATGGCCTTTTTATACAAATTGTCATCACCCAATTACCATTGCGGTAGACGAGGCAGATGAGGGAGAGGCAGACCAGTATAGATAGATGAGAGCAACACGATTCTCGGACCGGAATTTCGATAACAAAAAAAAACTGCACTTGTCACGCTTAATAATCCATTCCGAGTATCGTCGATTTGTCAAGGCCGATATTAAAGTGCTTACCGTATTATTTTGTCACGCAATAAGACTTCCTGTGTACGATTTTTATTATTATATCTGTATGTGTAAGAAATAATCCTACGTGAGTGTTATTTTCCCTGAAGTTTGATATATTATATTGTAACGGCCTATGTTTGTCATCGAACGCGGACTAGCTCGCCGGATCAGGAGTTCGATCTAAGGCCCAGAAACAATAACCAGGTTGCGCAGGAAATCGAATGATTTATTTATAAAGTACAGAAAGTGGCGGGACGGAACGGCGTACGTGGACGCGGACGCGGTATGTACAAACGGTGGGCAGTGCGCATGCACTTGGCGCGGTAAGACGGACAGAAACTGGCGGAACGCGGCGATACAATTTGACAGGTACGCGGTATTTACAGGCGGTGGGTAGTGCCGCTACGCTCGGCGCGGTGAGACGGACAGAAAGTGACGGAACGCGGCGGTACAATTAGTCGCGGACGCAGTATACAAACGGTGAGCCGCGCCGAGGCACTTGGCGCGGTAAGACGGACAGAGAATTTTGGAACGCGGCGATACAATTTGTCGCGGGCGCGGTATCTACCAACGGTGAACGGTGCCGGGATGCGGCGGTACGATGCACGGTGGTCCGAGGATCGACTTTAGACCGTGCATATGCGCTCGGCGCGATGTTGGCAACGGAGCGGGAGAGGAGGGTGGAGCCCTGGGGCGTGCCGGCAACGAGAGTGCTTGTTGCGAGACCGAGCGCGCTCGACCCCGTTGAACCGTGCCGTCAGGGTAGCGTGAAGGAAGTCGGAGACACCCGAGAGTACTCGGTCGAGGCACGGAGCTCCGTACCCCGCTGGTGTGTCGCCTTGGGAAATCGGGCAGGTATCTTCGTCCGGGATAGCGGAATGCTGGTGCGGAGACGAAGTCTCTTCTTGGGCCGGGTGGCCGGCTTATATACCCCGGCGCGGCGGGTCGGATGGGAGGGAGGCCGGTCGTCAGGTGCGTCGGGTGGGGCACGCGACGCGCTATCGCCTTCGGCGTGGCTCGGCTCCTTCCGGCGGCTGTCGTTGCCGCGTGGCGCGAAGGCCCTGGTGCCGCGTTTTATCCGCGCACTCGGGGCCGGTGGAGTATCTTAAAAAAATGTGGGCGCACCGCGCCCGGTTCTCGCCCGACACGCATGGTCGGCCGGGCGGCCTCCGGCGGGTGGTAGCCGGGAACGATGCTGGTTTAGGGGCGCATCGTTACACCACCCCTCCCCTTGTAGATGCCTGAATCAAGAGGCATATTGTTTCGCTCTGTTGGTCGGAGGATTTGTCGGGTCGGTCCGGTTGCCTCAGGCTGGTCCTCTCCGCGATTTTTCTTTGATCCAGCGGACTGACCCGTCTCCGTTGAACCGTATGTGCCATCGTCGGTTTCCCAGCGTCGGTTTATATTGCCGGGAGACGTGGCACGCGAAGTGGGGTACTTCCACGACGACTCCCGGTTCGACCTGGATCTTGATCGGTGGTGGCGGCAATGGACCCATTACTCGGGCCGGTTGCAGGGTCGGTCGCAGGCCTCGGGGGGCCTTGACCAGCGGACGTGGGCGACGTGGAGGCGGCGGTGGTGTAGCCATAAGCCAGGCCTGTTTGGCCCTGTTGGCTGCGTCGGACCGCTGAATGATCGTACCAACCCGTGGCACGGTTCTTATCGGCGTCGGCTCGGCTGGCGGTGGGGGTGGTGTCTCCTCGGGCTCGCCCCGGTACATTGTGACCCATTCCTGGTGGATCCCGGGGTTGGCCGGATCGTACTCCTCGTCTTCGCCGAGGATCTTGGCGATCTCGGTAAGAATGTCGGGAGCGTTCGTCGGTGCTTCTTCCGTCATGGCTCTCGATCGTCTGACGACCGGCGTTTTCCTCTCCCATCACGACGCTTTGTTTTTCGGTTACGCATGCTGGGGTCGCAGTAGGTCGAAGTCGCGTGACAATGTTTGGTTCGGTGTGGATGTTTGGCCGCGCTCTTTTCGGCCGCTTTAGTTCGAACGACGGTGATCGTTGTTACGGGCGCGGTTCCCCTTCCAGGGGTCGGACCAGGTTCGTCGGGTGGTGTATTGGCAGGGGCGCGTTTCAAATCCTGCACATGTACGTGCCGGTACCACTTTCCCGCGCGGCTACGGAGATCGACAATGACGGGAGAGATTATGCGGCGGATTTCTAACGGGCCGATAAATTTAGGGGCGAGTTTCGCGTTGAAGGATGCCTCCTTGTTGGACAGTGGGCGGTCCCGCTTCCACACCCACTCCCCGACCTGTAGTCTCCAATCGCGGCGCCGCAGGTTGTAGTGCTTTTCCTGGCGCTGGAACGCGCGAGCCAGCTGGATTTTGACGAGTTCGTATGCTTCGGTTAACCGGCGTTGTACGGTCGACGGCGGCGTCGGGTCGTCGCGCGGTGCATTTTCCCCGGGGCGGCGTAATTCGCGGCCGTGATTTAAGTACGCGGGCGTGTATTCGGTCGCGTCATGCGTCGCGGTGTTGTACGCGAACTGGAGTTCTGGCAGGTGCTCGTCCCAGGCCTTGTGCTTTTTCGCGTATTGCGCGATCATCGTCTTGATCACGCGGTTAGTGCGCTCTACGGGATTGCAATGCGGCGCGTATGCCGGTGTAAAACGGTGGCGGATCCCGCAATCGTCTAAGAGCTTCGCGAGCTGCCGGGACTTTAACTGGGTGCCGTTGTCCGACAGGATTTCGTCCGGGCACCCGTGTCGGAGGATGATGGCTTCGATCACACTTTTCACGATGGCCGGCGCGGTGGCCCGTCGTAATGGCCGGAGCTCGGCCCACTTGGTGAAACGGTCCTGCATATTTAGCAGCCAGATGTGGCCGGCGGCGGATCGCGGGAGCGGGCCGACAAGGTCCAGCGTGACCTGTTGCCACGGGTGGCCTAACGCGGTCGGGTGTAGTTGTCCGGCTGGCTTTTCTTGCGCGACCTTGTGAGCTAGGCAGAGCGGGCATTCGCGAACGTAGCGGGCGATGTCGCGGAACATGCCGGGCCAGTAGTATCGGTGCGCGATTCGGGTAATTGTTTTTGCGATTCCGAGGTGCCCGGCGGTCGGTGAATCGTGGTAGCGTTCGAGGAGCCGGGCTCGCTGGTCCCTCGGCACGCATTCCTTCCATTGCTCGGCTGCCGGGGTGTCCTTAAAATCTAAGCTATGGAGCACGTGCTTCCATAGGCGGCCCTGGTCGATCCGGAAGTCAGGCATCTCGCTCGGCGCGCTCTCGGTTGCGTGCCACATGCGCGTGTACCACGAGCATGTCGGTTGCGCTACGCTAAGGTTTTCGGGTTGTCTGGATAACGCGTCGGCTACTTTATTCAGCGTCCCTTTACGGTATTTGACTTCGAAGTCGTATTGCTGAAGCTCGAAGGACCATCGTCCTAGCCGGCCGGATGGAGATTCTAGCTTCTGGAGCCATTTCAATGACTGGTGGTCGGTGATTACCGTGAAATGATATCCCTCGAGATAATCGCGCATTCGCCGGATTCCCCAGACTACTGCCAGGCACTCCAGTTCGGTCGCGCTGTAGTTTCGCTCGGCGTTATTCAACGTGCGGCTCGCGTAGGCGATGACGCGCTCGCCCTCGGGGAAATATTGCGTTAGCACGGCCCCGAGGCCGAGGGTACTGGCATCGGTCTGCAGTTGGAATTGCCGCGTAAAATCAGGACACGCCAGGACCGGTGCGGTGATCAGGACGGTTTTCAAGGTTTCGAACGCGGCTTGTTCGGCCTCCCCCCAATTCCATCGCGCCTGTTTGCGGGTCAAGGCGGTGAGCGGGGCGGCAAGCGTCGCGAAATCTTTGATGCACCGGCGGTACCAGGACGCAATCCCCAGAAATTGCCGGATCTGGCGGACGTTCTGCGGTGCGGGCCAGTTTGCGATGGCGCTGACCTTGTCGGGGTCGGTCCGGATTCCGTCGCGGTCGACGATATGGCCGAGGTATTTTATTCGGTCGGCGCAAAAGCGACATTTTTCCGGGTTTATGCGCAGTTTGGCTTCGCGGAGCCGGCGGAAAACCTCTCGCAGAATGCGGAGGTGTTCTTCAAATGATGCGCTGATGATGACGATGTCATCCAGGTACACGAAAACGTGTGGTTCTAAATCGGGCCCCAGTACTGAGTCGAGCAGGCGTTGGAATGTGGCGGGTGCCGAATGCAGCCCGAACGGCATTACTTTGAACTGCATTAACCCTTTACCGGGGACGGTGAACGCGGTTACGGGTCGACTCTCGGGCGCGAGCGGCACTTGCCAGTAACCGTTCTTTAAGTCGAGCGTGGACAGGTAGCGGGCCCCCCGTAGCTTGTCTAATGTCGCGGTGATGTAGGGCAAGGGATACGCGTCTTTCTCGGTTAATTCGTTAACCAGGCGGAAGTCGATGCAGAACCGGTGCTTGCCGTCCTTCTTGCGCACGATCACGATCGGCGAGCTCCACGCACTATTGGACGGTTCGATCACGCCGTCTTGGAGCATCTTTTTGACTTCTGCATCGATAATCGCCTGCATGGCCGGGTTTCGTGGTCGGTATCTTTGTTTAACGGGTCGGTCGGTTTTTACGCGTATTACGTGCTGTCCGCGGTCGGTGGGCCCCTGCACGCTCTCGAATCTCGCGAGTTCTTCGGCCAGAAAGCGGCGGAGGCGTTCCTCCTCCGTTGACGCGTCTCCCTCGGGCGCGGGTTCGACGACGGCTGCTCGCGGTTTTGGATCCGGCGCTGGGGACGGTATGGCGAAGTCGAGTTTCGCCCATAAGTCGACGCCGATGAGTACGTCGTACTCGAGCGTCGACATTATTTGGAATTGGTGCCAAAACATCTTTCCCTGCACGGTGATCGGGAACGTTATTAATCCGGGGACGGTGGTGCTTGACCCGTCGGCGAGGTGTACGCGCCCGTCTACCGGTTGAATCAGAAACTCCCGGGCGAGTCTATCGGCGGTGCGCGCGTTCACGAATGACGTCTCGGATCCGGTATCCAATAATGCGTCGACGGACTGTTTGGCTACTATGACGGTTAGGAACGGGCGCGGTTTATACATTATTCGGAGGACCGGGGGGCGGCCGCTTCGTCCCCGGCCCGAGCGGCATTTCCCGGCGGCGGGTGGCAATCTTTAGTAAAGACGCCGTCTTTGCCACATTGAGAGCAGAACCGGCGCGGCGGGCGTCGGCAATCGAAACGCGTGTGCCCTCTCTGTTTACACCGCTAGCAACATTCGTGGCGGTCGTACGCGGTGGCGGCGATCGCGGGCTTCGGTGCGGTATTTTGTCGGGCGCGCGTCTGTTCTTCGATGTATTCGAGTTCCTCCGCCAGGCGCAGAATGTCACGGGTATGCGTCACCGTGTCGCGGCGAATGTACATTTGGTACCGCGGATGCATGTTCTCATATAGCGCTTCGACCTGCTCGTCCTCCGCGAATCCGGTAGCCCGGCGCATCATCGTCAACATCTCGGTCGCGAATTTTCGGTAGGGCTCGTCCGGTTTCTGCAGGCGCGTCTGGATTTCGCGGACTAATTTGGCGCGATACCGGCGTGGGAGGTAGTGCTCACGGAAGTCGGCGCAAAATTCCTCCCACCCCCGCCAGTTGGGTCGGTTGTTCCGGCACCAGAGAAGCGCGTCGCCCTTAAGGAGTTCTGGCAGCCCCATCAGTAATTGCTCGCCGGAATAATTATACGCGCCCTTGAGCTCCTCGAGCCGTTCGAGGAAGGCCACCGGGTCTCTCCCGTCGAAGTGGCACCCCCATTTCCGAATCTGGTCCATAACCTGAGCGGGGGTCGCGCTAGGCGGGTCACTCGCGACCGGTTGGGAGGCTCCAAAGGGCATCGCCACTGGCGGCGGCGTATGAAACGTGAGAGCCGGTGATGGCGGCGGCTGTATTTTTAAAGGTGGCAGGAGGAGACCTTCCGCTTGGTGCACGGTGATCGAGGGTGCAGTTTGCGTCTGGCTGCCCCCCTCGGCGGTGGATTGCGCCGTCTCGGGGTGCTCGGTCACGTATGTGCTCATACGGTGCCGTAATACGTCGATCGAGCCTTCGGTGTCTAATTCGCGTTTTTCTAGCTCGGTAATGAGCTGGTCTTTCGTGAGTTTATAGATCCACGATTTCGGCATCGTGTGCCTTGGTTATTGTTTCTCGGAGCAAAACGGTCCCTGTTCGGGCGCCATGTAACGGCCTATGTTTGTCATCGAACGCGGACTAGCTCGCCGGATCAGTAGTTCGATCTAAGGCCCAGAAACAATAACCAGGTTGCGCAGGAAATCGAATGATTTATTTATAGAGTACAGAAAGTGGCGGGACGGAACGGCGTACGTGGACGCGGACGCGGTATGTACAAACGGTGGGCAGTGCGCATGCACTTGGCGCGGTAAGACGGACAGAAACTGGCGGAACGCGGCGATACAATTTGACAGGTACGCGGTATTTACAGGCGGTGGGTAGTGCCGCTACGCTCGGCGCGGTGAGATGGACAGAAAGTGACGGAACGCGGCGGTACAATTAGTCGCGGACGCAGTATACAAACGGTGAGCCGCGCCGAGGCACTTGGCGCGGTAAGACGGACAGAGAATTTTGGAACGCGGCGATACAATTTGTCGCGGGCGCGGTATCTACCAACGGTGAACGGTGCCGGGATGCGGCGGTACGATGCACGGTGGTCCGAGGATCGACTTTAGACCGTGCATATGCGCTCGGCGCGATGTTGGCAACGGAGCGGGAGAGGAGGGTGGAGCCCTGGGGCGTGCCGGCAACGAGAGTGCTCGTTGCGAGACCGAGCGCGCTCGACCCCGTTGAACCGTGCCGTCAGGGTAGCGTGAAGGAAGTCGGAGACACCCGAGAGTACTCGGTCGAGGCACGGAGCTCCGTACCCCGCTGGTGTGTCGCCTTGGGAAATCGGGCAGGTATCTTCGTCCGGGATAGCGGAATGCTGGTGCGGAGACGAAGTCTCTTCTTGGGCCGGGTGGCCGGCTTATATACCCCGGCGCGGCGGGTCGGATGGGAGGGAGGCCGGTCGTCAGGTGCGTCGGGTGGGGCACGCGACGCGCTATCGCCTTCGGCGTGGCTCGGCTCCTTCCGGCGGCTGTCGTTGCCGCGTGGCGCGAAGGCCCCGGTGCCGCGTTTTATCCGCGCACTCGGGGCCGGTGGAGTATCTTAAAAAAATGTGGGCGCACCGCGCCCGGTTCTCGCCCGACGCATGGTCGGCCGGGCGGCCTCCGGCGGGTGGTAGCCGGGAACGATGCTGGTTTAGGGGCGCATCGTTACAATATATTCAATTGGAGTAATAATTTCGTCGCAAATATTCTTTAGTAAAAGAATAAAGACTGGCCATCAAAAAGATTTTTATGCTACATGATTTCTTTCTGTAATCACAAGGTCATAAACACTGCCATTTATAAATGTTCTCATCTTTAAGCGGTAATTTGTAAGTCCTACCAAAAAAAGGAACTATATATAATACTATATATTAGATATTTCTATATTGGATATAATCGTCAGTGGTAAGAAACTTGCACGTATGTTTGTTGTGTATGCATTTATATCAAAATAAATATTTTTCAAATAAATAATACAATATTTACACCATAATATATGATGTGGCGTAACACACACACACACACACACACACACACACACACACACACACACACACACACACACACACACACACACACACACACACACACACACACACACACACACACATCTTCTTGTAATGGTATAATGCCGACATTTTTCAGATCACATGTCTTCAAGTACTTCCCAAATAAATACACGCGACATACATTGACTATAAAACTTATAAAAATATTTCTCAAAGTCCATACGATCTCGAAAGCTTTTAAAACTATCGAAGATGCATTTGCGATGTATAATATACGGAAAGATTATAAGATTATTAGTTACAAATAAAGGATTAAAATTTAACATCCGTAATTACAGTCAATGTCTAATTACTACGGCAGAATTCTACCCTAATCTATGGCAATTACATTAAACAGTCGATAAAATTCTATCTTTAACAATTAAAATTGCATTTCTGCCTAAATGATACAACTCTTAACGTTTTATACTATTTGCCGCGGCTCTACGTCTTCTGATCGCGCGTAATCAATTGTTGCAGTAAATTTGTAAAAAAATACCGAGCCGAATACCAATAATATACCGAATACTCCAACAATGGTGAACTCGTGATGATAGGTCAAACATGATAGTATAGTATCGCCAAACCCTGTAACAGACATTATTTAAATGCGGGATTATATTCTTTGGATGGATTTAACCCCTTTCCTTACAAATTGATATCAAATGATCACATACCTGACGAATGGTCATCATAGTGACAAATGTGATAGATCCAAAAATTTCGAAAGGTGTAAAAAATATATACAACTGGCCGCTTGCCGAACAAATTGAAATCAGCAAACAATCGACTATAAACCTGGGGTACTGTACAATCTGTACAAAATTACCTTTTTTAAAAAAAAGGTAAAGAAAGGCGCCAAGTACACGCATAGTAGTGTATATGTTGTTACCTCGAAAAAAAAACAGTGGTAGTATTATACCTAAAAAAAATCTAAGTACCAAGTGGTAGACGTAATCTTTGTATCTCGAAAAATCTCAAAAAAACTTATGCAGTAGTATCTTTACCTTGAAAAAAAAAACAAAGTGGTAGTATTATACTTAAAAAAAATCTAAGCAATAGTATTTTTATTTCCAAAAAATTATAACTCAAGTGATGCACATCACAAAATTACGTTACCTTATCAAAAATAAGTCGCGCTTTAAGTGATCTATTATTACAATTACAAAAAAAAATGATATCTCTTTTTTAATTACAGCGCCAATTACAGAGAACATATATTTTTCGAGATACAAAGATTACATCTACCACTTGTTACTTAGGTTTTTTCGAGGTATAATATTACCACTGCTTTTCTTCGATTAGAATAAAAGATTGAATCATGATTGAATCATGAAGAATTACACAGAGGTAACAGTACAAAATACAAATATTTTATTAAAATATTTTAAACCCAACAAGGGAATACAAGGTATTTAAATACAAAGTTTCATATATGTATTTTAAAAGATTTAATCGCATCGCAAAGAATTACAGAGGTAACAGTACAAAAAATAAACATATTTTATTAAAATACATAAATTTTTCTTGTCAAAAACTTGGCGCTGCTAGACCTGAAAATTAAGGTCAGCCTGGTGTGTATGTGCGAGCGAGTGGGTGTGAGTGATGTGTGTGTGTGTGTGTGTGTGTGTGTGTGTGTGTGTGTGTGTGTGTGTGTGTGGTGTGTGTGTGTGTGTGTGTGTGTGTGTGTGTGTGTTGTGGTGTGTGTGTGTGTGTGTGTGACGGTGAATAATGCGGCTTATAATTAAGTATAGAATAAGTATAGAATAAGTAATATTTACATTTATAAAAGGTCTCTCTCTCTCTCTCTCTCTCTCTCTCTCTCTCTCTCTCTCTCTCTCTCTCTCTCTCTCTAAGGTCAACCTTAGTCTATTGGTTCAGGGAATTCCGTGTGATATGAATAGAGAGGATATCAAATAGGAGATTATTGCTCTCAACCTAAAGGATATATCTCAGGACGAAACATCGCAGATCAAGATTGTTTATATCTATCCACCTCGAGATAAACGAAAGACGACAAATTGTGTGGTAGAGGTATCGGCTAGCATTAGGGCGCAACTACTCAAGGAGAAGCATGTCTTCGTAAATTACTTCGCATGTAAAGTCTCTGATCACATCAAGGTGCTGCAATGTTTCAAATGCCTTGCATTTGGACATTTTGCCAAGCATTGTCGATTTTCATCACTCTGTGGTCACTGCGCTGAGGCACATGAAATGAAGGACTGTGAGAAGAGGAAAGAGTCACCGGTCTGTGGCAACTGTAAAAGATGGACGTCTCATGAGGAACCGTTGCACTCTGCCTTGGACAGCAAACTCTGCCCGATTTTACGTAGAAGAATAGCGGATAGAATAAACAGTATTAACTATGGTTAACAATTCGATTGATTACTTACGCGTCTGTCATGTAAATTGTCAGTCTTTATTAGCGCATCTTGATGAATTTCGATCTTTTTTCGAGGGTTCAGGATACCACATTATTTGTTTGTCCGAAACTTGGCTGAGATCATCTATCCCGGATAGTATGGTTTCATTGCGTGGGTATCATATTGTGAGGCAGGATCGAGCTGGCAAGACTGGCGGGGGTGTTGCGGTCTACCTGAGTGACCAGCTCAGCTCCAGAGTAATTCATCACTCCGAGGACGAATACTGCAGAAAGCCGGAGTACTTAATGGCGGAGATCTCAGCTGACGGTAATTCGAAGCTTCTACTCACAGTGGTATATAGGCCCCCCCATTGTGGATACTTGTCAGACATTTTCAACACCATAGCAGATTTGTCTGCTCTGTATAGGCACATGATCATTCTTGGTGACTTCAACGCAGATCTGGACTCTCAGTCTTTTGACGCGGAGCAAATCAGGACCCTTGTTAATACGCTTCATCTTTCTTTAGTGCCGTATGCACCAACGCATCATACGCGCGCGTCCTCTACCCGACTTGATTTGTGCATAATCGATGACACTGAAAAATTAATCTCCTACGGCCAACATGACGTAAGTTTTCTTTCGGCTCACGATCTGATTTATGTTGAATATGACCTCAGAATTAAACGTGTCTATGATCGATGCGTCTGTGTCAGGGATTTTCGATTTTTTGATTCCGAGAGCTTCCTTGATGAGCTTGATTCTTGTAACTGGAGCATCCTATTCGAGGCTACTGATATCAATAGGAAAGTTGAGATACTTAATGAGTATGTTATTGGATGTTACAACAAGCATGCGCCCCTCCGTAGGATCAAACCTCGGCACTTGCCGGCACCATGGCTCTCGAATGACATTAAGTCTAAAATGGCCGAAAGAGACAAAGCAAGGAGAAGATGGAGGAGACAGAGAACAGACGCGAATTATGAGAGGTTTAGACTTCTGAGAAATCTTACGCAAAACATGGTTCGTGAGGCTAAAAGTAAGTACTATCTCATTGCATTTCAGGATCTCACAGATATGAATTCTATATGGAAGAGGTTAAAACATCTTGGCCTTATTAAATCGAACACTATAAACAGAGTGCTATTCTCAACCGAGGATTTAAATGAATATTTTTCGGGTTCTTTTACAAGGCTTGATGGAGAAGAGGAGGACAGGGAAGTCTATGATCTGGGCGAGGAGGTGCATAGTGATGCAAAATTTTATTGGAGTCACGTTGAGCCACAGCAAGTTGTCAATGCGCTACGAAGGATAAAATCTAACGCCACTGGTGAAGATGGATTGTCGGCTAAATTAATTGTCACAGCTTTGCCCAGCATTCTTCCAGCAGTAATGCATATCTTTAATTACAGTTTCACAGTCGGGGTTTATCCTGACTTGTGGAAGATGGCCTTAATATGCCCTATTCCAAAGGTTAAATGTCCCTCGGAACTGCGAGATTATAGACCTATCTCAATTTTGTGTGCGATCTCAAAGGCTATGGAGCGTATCGCTGCGGACCAAATCAAGAAGTATCTCGGGAGATCTGACATTCAGGATCCGTATCAGTCTGCGTATAGGAAGGGCCACTCCACTCAGACAGCATTAGTGAGGTTTCTTGACGATGTGAGACAAGCGGCGAATGCAAGAATGGTTACCGTTGGTGTTTTCTTCGACTTTACCAAGGCTTTTGATAATGTCTGCCACAGAATCTTAATAGAGAAATTAAGAAATGCAGGTTTCTCTTGCTCTGCTCTTCGCTGGATCTGTGCTTATTTGGATAATAGGAAACAGGCAGTCCGCGATCCTGTTTCTCGTGACAAATCAACTAGGAGAACGATTTTTGCGGGAGTTCCTCAGGGTTTGGTACTGGGACCACTGTTATTCGTTCTGTACTTACTGGGTTTTGGATCGATCCTGAGGTTCTGTAAATACAATTTCTATGCCGACGACCTTTTGATCTACTTGCATGTGGAGCCTAGATATCTGCGCGACGCGATACAACGTATAAACCAGGACATTTCAAGTATTGTTGACTGGGCAACTGCCAACAAATTGACCTTAAATCCGAAGAAGACAACTGCCATGATTATGGGGACAGCGAGATATGTGAACGAAATTCATAATCACGATTTGCCAAGAATTTTTGTAGATGGAAATGCAATCCAGTATAGCGAATCTGTAGTATGCTTGGGTGTCATGATCTCTAGTACTCTCTCATGGGAGAAGCAAATCACCAGAACGACCTCTAGGGTAAATGCATCGTTGTACCAGCTGAAATTGTGCAAGCACCTGCTTCCGCTTGCTCTTCGGGTACGGTTAATAACCGCCCTGATTTTGCCTCACTTTGACTACTGCTGCGCTGTCCTCACTGATATAACGGGTGAGCAAAACTTGCGGCTGCAGAGAGCATTTAATGCCTGCGTACGTTTTATCTTTCAAGCTGGCTGGGATGAACATATCACTCCTTACTTTGAAAGGCTTCATTGGCTGAAGATAAGTTCAAGACGGAATTATTTTATTGGCAACTTAACTTTCTCCATTTTGTACTCTAAGATTCCCTGTGTCCTATATAATAAATTTGAATATAGATGCAACATGACTCAGCGTGATACTCGAGCTCTAGGTGACGTTCTCACTCTGCCTCTGTGTCGTACGGAGTTTTATAGACGGTCGTTTGGCTGTAGAGCGGCTAAACTTTGGAACGGTCTTCCGCCTGATCTGCGTAATTCAGAATCGTTGATTATTTTTAAGCACAAATTATATAATTACTTATTAAGCAATGACTCTAGTCTTTGAATCGTTAATGCTTGCGAACGCGCGTGTAACAGCACGCACACACATGTAATTTAGTTTCTAGTCATGTATTGTATTGTATGTTATGGCTTTTGCGCTTAAGAGGATTTATCCTGGAGCGCATAATAAATATAGCGATCTATCTATCTATCTCCCCTCTCGCACGTTTTTACAAAGTTTTCCGCGTCTTTATCGATTCCTGTCCACCAAACTTTACTCCTTAGCCTATCCTTCATCGCAACAATACCAGGATGTCCCTCATGCGCTATTGATAATACTCGCTTCTTTAGTTTTTCGGGTACGACAATTCTCGTTCCCCGTAACACAACATTATTGTACACACAAAGTTCGTCTTTAATTGCTTTTATCCGCGTACTGGATAACGAATCCCAGTTTCCTGTTGCAATCGCTTGCCTAACTTCACCTAACCACGAATCTTCGCGCGATTCTACTTCCACTTCTTCAATAGACATTGCTCTCGGCACACTCTCTTTTGCAACCCACGCGATAAACAATTCGTCCTCACACTTACTTTTCTCCCCCTCGTTATTACCTGTTTTTAATAAACGAGATAACGGATCTGCAATATTACTCTTTCCACTTTCGTATATCACTTTGTATTTAAACATTTGAAGTCTTAGCACCCACCTCTCTATGCGGCTGCATGGCTTTGACCTTGGTGCAAATATACATTCTAAGGCTTTATGGTCCGTGACCAATTCAAACTTAATACCAAAAAGCCAATATTTGAATCTTTCACACGCATAGACCAGTGCTAAAGCTTCCTTTTCCGTCTGTGAATATCTTCTCTCATAATCGGTTAGACTTCGACTCGCAAAACTTATAATTCGCCATGTCGATCTTGTTCCTGTGCTAAAACACAACCTATACCTACCGGGCTAGCGTCTGCAACTACTCTAGTTCTCGCATCCGGATTATAAATACCTAGCGTTTCTGCATCCATCAGCTTATCTTTCAGCATCTGAAATGCAATTTTCTGTGGTTCACCCCACACGAATGGTTCGCTCTTTCGCGTAAGCCTTCTTAAAGGTTCGCTAATTGTCGCCATATTTGGAATAAACGCTGCGCAAAAATTGACCAACCCCAGGAAACTTCTGACTTCTTCTGGCGTTTCGGGTTCTCTGAAATTCTGTACTGACTCGACTTTCGATCGCATTAACCGATAACCTGACCCGTTTACTATGAACCCCAAAAATTCAATTTCCTTAACCGCAAAAACGCATTTATTTTTATTAAGCGTCAAACCCTTCTCTAAGAGTCTGTCAAGTACTTTCTGAAGTTTCCGATTATGATCTTCTAAATTCTTTCCATAAATCACAATATCGTCTGCGCTATTTATTACTCCCTCCAGATCTCGTAAAATTTCTTCCAATATCTCTTGAAAAATTTCCGGCGCACAGGTTAAACCGAAAACTAACCTCTTAAATCTAAATAGACCACAATCCGTACTAAACGTAGTAATACTTCGCGTATTTTCCTCAAGCTCAATTTGATTAAACGCTCCCCGAATATCTAACTTTGAAAAACACTTCGCGCCTCTTACTTTATCAAGTAGTTCTACAAATACAGGTAACGGGCTTCGTTGACGAGTTATTGCCTCGTTTACTTCACGTAAATCTAAACAAAGACGTATTTCCCCCGATCTTTTAACTATCGGTACTATTGGCGATACCCAAGGCGTCGGCCCTTTTACTCTTTCGATAATATCATCACGCAACAGTTTCTCTATCTCTTGTTTAACTAAATCACGCATTTTATAAGGCAATCTTCTTCGCGGCTGAGCAACTGGTTTCACCGAACTATTTATCGGAATTTTAAGCTGAAAATCTTTCAACTTCCCTATACCCTCGAAAAGTTTATTATCTAGTTTAACGTCACCTTTAATGTTCTCAATCTGATTGATTTGTAAGTGTACTCCGACATCTAAAATACTTAACTCTTTTGCCGTTTGAATACCTAAGAGCGGTTGAATACCTCGGAACACTTTAAAAATTGCCCATGCGGTTTTACTACCGATCTTTACCCTGGTAGAAATTGCCTTGCCAGCGCCACGACACTTGTCAGCGCCATGCAAGTTTGCCACGCCACAGCCTTATCCTAAAAACTGGAAAGAGCCATATCAGGGCCATGTTCGCGCCTAATATGGCATTTACATAAAATTGAACGGGCGCAGGTCTGGATTTGACTGAGTTTCTAATGCGATCCACACTTGCGCCACATTAGGTGCTGTCGAGATTCTTCTCTTTGGCTTCTATATCAAGTTCTTAATTGTTTTAGAAATTATTAACGCATGTATGTTAAAATTGAGACAGAGGATTGTTTTATCTTTCACCTGCCGCGGCCGGGGTCCTTCGGCTGGCAGGGCTCTACTAATTTATCTGGCAATAAATGATAATAAATATATAATAATAAATAATAATAATAATAATAAATGATAATAAATAATAATAATAAATAATAAATAATAATAAATAATAATAAATAAATGGTATAATAAATAAATAATTTGGTTTGGCAATAAATAATAAATAATAAATTAAATTTATATAAATAATTTATAAATAAAATATATAAATAAAAACAATATTAAATAATTATTACTTTTTAAACTAAATTTGTTTCTTAAGATGATTTTTGAAAAATTATATATTTGCGCTGATTATGACATATGTAGACTATATATAACACTTACATCAAATTAAGAAGTAGCCGACCACGTAAGGCAGTTGACTCACGATCCAGAGGTCCCGAGTTCGATCCCACCAAGGTAAGTGTTTTTTTCAAATACGAGAAAATATTTATAATCAAAGACTGCATCTTAAGAAACAAATTTAGTTATAAAATAGTAATAAAATTTCGAAAAAGAAATAATTTTTTTTATGCCAGGTGAATATCATATAATACCGCTGCCATGTTAGCGCCATGCCAGCGCCATGCCAGCACCCACGTCAGATCTGTGGCGCTAGCGGGCAAAACGTGACGTTTCGCGGATGGCGCTTACCAGCGTGCCATGCCAGCTCCTGAAATGGCAGTGTGGCACGCTGGTCAGTGCCATGCAAGCGCCCAGTCAAAATTTCTACCAGGGTATCTCACACTCAAATTCACCGAAAATCTCTAATCCGTCTTTCTTCCCGTATGGAAATGCGGTCTTATTAACCTTACGCGATACACATTTTATTCCTTTTGACTTTAATGATTCCCATGTATTTTCGTCCATAATATTACATCGAGATCCCGAGTCAACTAGAAGATCAATTTCTATTCCCCCTACGCTCGCTGATATTTCATGCACAAATATTATCCTTCGGGCGGGTGCTGCTTACTGTGAGCAGTTCTGTGGCAAGCATTATCGTTTTGCTATAACCTAATTCTGGCTGTCTGTGGAAGACGTTGACCATAGCGGCGCATGCGCCTTTCATCGTCAAGCTTCTCTATCTGTTGCACCCTGTGCGTGTGCTGATTGGCTACCGCATGGTGCTTGTGGATTGGTGTGTGGTGACCTTAATCACGACTACGGGAAGCAATGGCTACAAAAATGGATAAGAAAGTAGTGTCTACTTTATGTAGGCAATGTAGGAAAGAGATAAAGACTGAGATAATTGTATGCATACCATGCGATAAAAGCTTTCACCCTAGCTGCCATAAACAGCATAAAACTTATAATTCAGGCAACGAGTTGATTCCGTGTAAAGGAAAATTTGAAATATTTACACAAAAAGGTGGATTGATGGAGGGAGGCAGCGGCGAAAGAGATAAGAAAAGAGGAAGTATTGATTCAGGTACTTATGTAGTTGGTGTGGAGCGGGCTGATTTGAAGAAGCAGGCAGATGATAATATGGATGTCAAAATTGAGAATATGTATGCATTAATAAAAGAAACCAAAGATGCAATGATAGGGAAGGATATGATCAGGAACATTATAAGAGAAACTATAGAGGAAGAAATGAATAAAATAAGAATGCAGCTCCAGGAATGGAAGGTAGACGAGCTGCAAAAGTTAGTGAGTGATATGGTAAGAAAGGAGTTAAATGGTGGAATGTCAAATAATGAAACTGAGAGAAGCATGATGAATACTTACAGTGGAGCAGTGAAGGGTAAATCAGAGGCGGTCATAATAATTAAGCCAAAAGATATTGAAGGAGAAAATTCAAGTGAGACAACAAAGAAAGATATCAAAAGTAAAATAGATATCTCTAAGCTGGGAGTAGGAATAACAAAATTAAAGAAAGTGACAAGAGGTGCAGTAGTGGTGGGGTGTGAGAGCAGAATGCAAGTGGAGAAGCTGAAGGGGAAGGTAACAGAAGATCTCGGGGAGAAATATGTAGTAAAGGAACCTAAGAAAAGGAAATTAAAATTAAAAATATTTAATGTCGATAAGGAGGATTGTGAAAGCGAGGAGGACTTTTGGGAAAAAGTAGAGGAGCAGAATGAATGTGGGCGGGATGGTGTCCGAGGGAAGATAATACATAAAGCGGCAAATTTGAAATCTAGAGGAGTCACATTAATAATTGAAGTAAACACCGAAGTAAGGAAGCGGCTGCTGGAACTAGAAAGAGTGAAGATTGGATGGAAAATGTGTAGGGTACAGGATTATGTAGGGATTTTAAGGTGCTTCAAATGTTGTGGATATTTCCATTTTGCAAAAGACTGTGTAAAAAAAGAAACGTGCGGGCTATGTGCCGGGCAACATATGACGAGGGACTGTAATAGTATAACAAGGAAATGTGCAAACTGTGAGGACAAAATCAAGAAAATGAAGATAAAAAATCTGAAGTCGGACCACTCGGCATTTGACAGGGACTGTCCTTGTTTAAAGAGAGAAACAGAAATGTACAAAAGTAAAATGCAGAGTAGTATATAGCCACGAAAAGAGTTAAGAAGCGATAAAAATTGTGTAATTTGTTTAAATGCGCAGGGTTTTTTGAAGCATAAAGAGGAAATAGAAAATCTTTTATTCAAGGAAGTTAGACCTTGTCTAGTAGGGTTAACAGAGACGCATGTGACAAACCAAATTCAGGACCACGAATTACAGATTAGTGGATATGTGTGTGTGCGAGGAAATTCTGAATCGAATAGGACCGGAGGAGTATTAGTATATATAGCTAAGAGGATCAGATTTGAAATTAAAGCGATTGAAAAATGTGAGGGTAACTGGTGGTCGATTATAATAAGTTTAGATGACAGAAACTGCAAGGGCATTGTAATGGTTGTGTATCACTCACCTAATAGTAGTGATTCAATGTTTTTAGATTATTTGGAGAATGCGTGTAATGATGTAATATTGACACAGAATGTAATTATTATGGGTGACTTTAATATTGACTTAAAGGTAGATAATTATATACAAAGAAAATTAATAAATAACATGTATTCGGTAGGATTGAAGCAATTGGTCAATGATTTCACTCGAATTGTTAGAACGTCGGAGACAATAATAGATTTAGTCTTTTCTAATGAAGATATCGAGGTAGAAGTGCGACATGAACCAAAAATAACGGACCACTCTATGATAGTAATAAATCGGAAAGGAAAAATTGATAGGGAAACGGATAGAAAGATCGTTCGTAGAGATTATAAGAGAATGAATATATTGGAATTTGTGAGGTTAGTGGAGAGCGAACTTGGTGAGGTGGAGGAGAATGGTATTAATGAAATGGCGAAGGATGCGATAAGTGCGATTGTGAACTGCCTAGATGTTGTTGCGCCGAATAAAGAGATAGTAATAAGAAAGAAATGGCAGGGAAAGTCATGGTTTAGTGATGAAATTTATAAACAAATGCAACAGAGAGATATGGCGTATAGAGCGGCTCGTATAAATAAATGTAATGAGGATTGGGAGACATTTCGGCAAATAAGAAATAAAACTGTAGATATGTGTAGGAAAACGAAGAGGGAATATTTAAAAGAGAGATTGGATGACAGTAGGAAGGATCCGAAAAGAATGTGGAAGGTTTTGAAAGAAATACTGAAAGGAAATGATAGTAGTAAAGAGTACAGGGAATTAAGATATAATAATGTAGCGATAAGTAATGTAGAAGAGATGGCTGATATATTTAATAAGTATTTTGTGGATAGTGTTACACAATTAAGAAAGGATGAATGGATTGAGGACGAAGTAGATCATGTGATATATACAGATAGTACTATGGATGTATTTCAAAAAATAGAAGATGAAAGTTTAAAAAATATCGTTAGGAAATTACCTAATAAGTCAGGTACGGAAGAAGGAATTACTGTAGAAGTAATGAAATTTATAATGGAAGTGGCTGGCCACAAAATAGCGCATATATTCAATAAATCACTTGAACAGGGAGTATTTCCGGACGAATGGAAGGAGTCGGTTGTTGTTCCTGTGCCGAAAATTGGAGGAACGATAAAGATTGAGGAATTCAGGCCGATAAATAAATTACGGGTGTATGAAAAAGTACTAGAGATATTGGCTCATAGACAGATAGTGGAATATTTAGATAAGAATGAATTAATTAATGAAAATCAATCGGGATTTAGAGCTAAGCATTCGTGCGAAACAACGTTGCAATGGGTGATATCAAATTGGAAAAAAACAATTGGAGAGAGAAAGATAATAGGAGTAATCTTCTTAGATTTAAAAAGAGCGTTTGAGGTTGTGGATAGAGAAATCTTGTTAAAAAAACTTAGAGCATTTGGGATTAAAGGAAAAGTATTAAGTTGGTTCAAGAGCTATTTAATAAAGCGAATGCAAAGGGTCAAATTTAATGGATTATTGTCAAATCCCATTAGTGTGGATTTGGGAGTACCGCAAGGATCTGTCTTAGGACCATTGTTATTTTTATTGTACATAAATGATATCGCGGATGTTATTAATGAGAATTGTGCTGTAAGACTGTTTGCCGATGATGCCCTGATATATACCACGGGATTCTCGAGTCAAGAAATTAGTGATAATTTAAATGAACAGATGTTAAAAGTAGAGGAATGGTTAGATATAAATAGATTAGTTGTAAATGTAAATAAAACGAAAGTTATGCTAATTAGAGGTGTTAGAAAAACAGTGGTTGAAAGTAATGTGGTAATCAGATTAAAGGGGGAAATATTAGAAATGGTAAATGAAATAAAATACTTAGGAATAATAATAGATAAAAACCTAAATTTCTCGGCTCATGCGGATTATATTAGTAGAAAAGCAGGGGCAAAGTTAGGGGTTTTGCGCAGAGTTAGTGAGGATATGTCGCGTGACATGAGATGTAAGATATATAACACAATTGTAGCGCCGCTGTTTGAATATTGTGCGTCGATCCTGGTAAGTTTAAATGAAACAAATGTACAGCGTTTGCAAAAACTGCAAAATCAGGGGATGAGAATTATTCTAAGAAGAGATAAGAAAGAGAAAATTAGGAATATGTTAGAAGCGTTGAAATTTATGTCTGTTAAAGAAAGAATCGAGTACAATGTTTGTCTATTAGTATATAAGATAGTGAATGGATTCTGTCCAAAATACTTAAGCAGGGATATAGAAATAGTGCAAACAAGAAGCAACAGAGACACGAGAAAGGGTAAAAATCTGTGTATTGCTCGATGTAGGACTAGAGAGGAACAAAAAATGTTGTTGCACGACGGATTTAAAATGTACAATGATTTGCCGAATGAGGTGAAAGATGAGCAAACCTTGAAGGGATTTAAAAGAGCATTGGTAAAACATATTAGGGGAAGGAGCGGGGTGTATAGTGAGCATTAAGAATAAGAAAACAGTATTGTAATAATTAAGTTGCAATGTAAGAAACTAATGTGATACTATGTATATGTAGCTACTGCAGCTAATAAATCTCTCTCTCTCTCTCTCTCTCTCTCTCTCTCTCTCTCTCTCTCTCTCTCTCTCTCTCTCTCTCTCTCTCTCTCTCTCTCTCTCTCTCTTCTCTCTCTCTCTCTCTCTCTCTCTCTCTCTCTGTAAGTATTAGTTGTGTCACGCTGTGTTCTTGCTCCTGCTTTGAGTTGATCTATTTTCTGCCGCGAGCTGCCTTCGGGCTTTTTTGTTGCAGGCGCAGGCAGGCTTTTTAGCTGCTTATTGAAAGCACTATATCTATCTCTGCGGCTTGTCTCTTTTATACGACTTATTCTGGTTGAATGAGGCTGCCTGTTTCCTAACCTCAATTGAGAGTGGCGAGGACCTTTTGCATGTGCGCTTGCTCATCTGCTCCTTCTACACTTTACTTCTTGTGGTGCATGTGGCATGCGTTGATCTGGTCACGCGGGCGGGAGTTGGTACGCTTGCAGTACTGCCATTGGCTGGGCTGTGCTGCCTACCTTTGGTGCGCATGCGCTGCTGGTGACCTCATGGACATCCTGACTCCATCGTGTGACGTTGGCTTTCTGCATACGGATCATGGAACCGCGTGTGTGTGATAGATGTAAGAAGCCGATCGCCAATCAATCTCTCGGGTGCGATGGGTGTAGGAAACTGTTCCACCCTGGCTGTGTTAAACCGTATGCCACATACAGGTATGCGGACACGTGCTGCAAGGCCCTTGCAGCCACTTTAGACGCACCTCTTACACCCGTCGGCGAACCGAATACACACTCTTTCGACTTTGCGAGTGGAGTACCATCTACTCCTGTATGCGCCGGTGCTCTGTCGCAGTCTCAGTCGTCGTCTCAGCGTGATAATACTACTACCAATGACCTTTTGCTTCGGTTAACTGAACAGCTGAGCCAGTCAAATGCAAAATTGACTGAGCAATTGAAGGAGTCGAACGCGAATTTCTCTGCTTTTGTCGAGGAGCAGCGGCGTACGAGTAGCGAACTGAAAGAGTCGAATGCGAAGCTTTCTGCTTTTGTCGAGGAGCAGCGGCGCACGAATGACGAACTGAAAGACAAACTCGGTAGATTGAACTGTATTGCGGGCAATGTCGAGCGGAATAGTCAGCGGATTGTTGAGCTGGAGCAGCAGTGTACTGCTCTCACAGACGAGATTCGTAATCTAAAGAGCGATCGTGCTGGTTCTCGTCCTGCTATGCACGTTCCGACCGCAAATGAGTTAATAATATTGGGTGTCCCCGCTGCAATGTCTGTTACTCCCTTAGAGTGTGTTCGTGGCGTGTTCTCGACATTGGGGATCCCTGAGCTTTCGTGCCATGTTCTTGATGTTAGGGCCGTCGCTCGTAAGCCCCCGCCGGTGGGAGCTGGCGACCGACCTTTACCAGTTTCCGCGGCGAACTCGTACATTGTCTCATTGGTTTCGGGCGCGGTTCGAGACACTGTCATTTCTAAAAAGAGGGCACGTCGCGCACTCACGCAGAGGGAGGTTTGTGGGGTCGACTCTGATTGGTGCGTTTATGTTAACGAGCTACTGCCAAAAGAGATACGCGAGTTGTTGCAGCATGCTAAGCGTGCTGCTAAGGACAAGGGGTACAAGTACGTCTGGGCAAAGGGGGGACGTATATACGTCAGACTCTCGGATGGTGAGCCTGCTGTTTTGATCAATTCTGCCGCCGATCTCGATAGGCTGGTTTGACATGAGCATTCCGATCGCTTATCGACTTCTGTTTTGCATCGCGGTCCAGTCTTGGGTGCTGCTTCAATTCGTGTAGCTCAATTTAATGCTAACTCTTTGCGGGCACACATTGAATTCGGCTTCACTTCAACGCCAATCTTTACCACATCATCTCCGTATCCGAGACTTGGCTCCATGCTGGCGTCTCTGATGATCTTGTTGCGTTGAACAATTACTTTTTGATTCGTAATGATCGAGTTGGTCGGATTGGTGGGGGTGTCGCCTGCTATATTCATAATTCGCTTAAGGCCGCGGTGGTGGCTGCGTCCGTGGGTGGCCTTGTTGATGACCCAGAATATTTAATTATTGATGTTCGCTTGCCTCATAACGAGTCGATATTGTTTGCGTCGGTATATAGGAGACCAAAGGGTCACCTTCTCCATGATTTTGTAGAGTCGTTAACTGGCTGCTCACATCTTTACAAAAATATAATTATTGGTGGCGACTTCAACTGCAATTTACTAACAAACAATTATGAGGCAAACTACTTCCGCGATCTAATGTTTAGCTTGTCGCTTCACATTGTAAACTCGGACGCCACCCATCATACCGCTTCCTCCGACTCATGGCTCGATGTATTAGTGGTTGATGATCGCGACAAGATATTATCGTTTAACAAGTCCTCATGTCCTTTCATAGCCGGCCACGATCTTGTTGAACTTTCGCTGTCAATCAACTTCAATGTCGACATTCGGCGCTCTATTTTGCGACAAAGTTACAAGGGTATTGTCGATTCCGAGTTTCTCGAATTTCTTCAGCCGCTTGTTAGCAGCGCCAGATCTGTGGTTGTCAGTTTGCCGCGTAACACTTACGTCGAGGAATCTTGTGCGTTGTTATCCCGTACCTTACGTGGCGCACTTGATGTTGTTGCCCCTGCTCGGGCATTCGTTGTTAGAAGGCGACCTGTGCCGTGGCTCTCGTGTGAGCTTAGGTGGCGTATTCGTGATCAAAACTTATTGTATAAACAGGCTAAGCGTTCGAATAGCTTGCTGGGATACGCTAGATTTAGACTCCTTCGGAGTCAGCTCAACGCTGACATTAATCGTGCTAAGAGTGCGTTCTACTTGGGTTCGCTGAGTGCCATCACTGACCCGGCTAAGTTGTGGAGAGAGTTGGCTCGTCTTGGACTCGTTAAGTCTTCTTTTGTTTCTCCTCTCCGCTTCTTCACACCGGATCAGTTAAATGCTCACTATGCTTCGGTCTCCCGTGCACCGCCGCTGAGTTATGACGATTTTATCTTAGCTACCTCTCGTTCCGCTCGCCCACCTGAACGTCCTGAGTTCGTCTTTTCTCCGATACTACCTCGTATGATTCTCAAGCATATTATGGCTGGACCTGCCAACTCTTACGCTTCTGATTCAGATTGCATTCCGCTGCATGTTCTGCGTATGGCCTGGCCTAGCATTTCATCATGGCTCACTACACTTTTCAATCATTCACTGGAGTCTTCCATGTTTCCTTCTGAGTGGAAGCGGGCCTTAATTCGCCCACTGTCTAAGATTCGCACTCCGTTGTCCCCGTCAGATATGCGACCGATTGCCAACTTGCCTGAACTTTCTAAAATCCTTGAAAGGATAGTTGCCGAACAGATCACCGCCTATCTAAATGAGCATAATATTCTGGATCCTAGACAATCGGCATATCGCTCTGGTCACAGCACGCAGTCTGCTCTTTTACGTGTATGTGATGATATCAGGGAGGCGATTGATAAGCGACTTGTTACCATTATGATCCTGTTCGACTTCAGCAAGGCGTTTGACACGATCTCGCATCTTCATCTACTCATCAAGCTGGCAAAAGTTGGTTTTTTTGCTGACGTGGTTGCCTGGATCTTCTGGTACTTAACAGACCGCTCTCAGGCTGTGGTTGATGATGAGGGGAATTGCTCCGACTGGCTATCAATGTTCCTGGGTGTTCCTCAGGGTTCGGTGCTAGGTCCTCTGCTGTTCTCCCTTTTCATTAACGACATCAGCAAGGCTCTGTCTTACTCAAACCACATGCTTTTTGCTGACGACTTGCAGATATATTTCTCAAGTCCACCTGCTGATATTATTCGCGGCCTTGAGTTGATCTCCAGAGATGCCTGCGCCATTTTTGAATATGCTACTGCAAACGGCCTTAAACTTAATCTTGCTAAATCCAATGTCATCATTTTTGGCAGTCAGACTCATGTTAGTAATATCGACACTACCACTCTTACACCGATAGTTATTAACCAAATGCCTCTCCCTTTTGCTAGCGACGTGAAAAACTTGGGTGTAATCTTAATGTCCAACCTATCATGGAAGAGGCATGTCCTACATGTCTCACAGAAAGTTCACCACGCTCTGTACAAGCTTAAATTTAACAAGAACTCTCTGCCTACTGCACTTAGAATCAAACTTGTCACTACTCTTGTCTTACCACATATTGATTATTGCTGCCTTGTTTATCATGGTTTAAGTGGCGAGTTGGATACTAAATTGCAGAGACTTGTTAATTGCTGCATAAGATTTATTTTTAATCTCAGGCGAGATGAGCATATCACTCCTTTCAGGCGTCGTTTGGGGTGGCTTTCGGTCAGAAACAGAAGGCTCTACTTTCTTGGCTGCCAAACCTACCGTGTTCTCTATGCACAATCTCCTTCCTATCTTCAGGAACTTTTCACTCTTCCTGATTCAGCCTTGAGAAGATCTGACCGCTTGGCCTCATCCTCTCTTACATTTCATATTCCTCTCCATAGAACCGTTACCTACCGCAATTCTTTCCGACTCTCCGCAATGTACTTTTGGCACTCTCTCCCTGATAATATCAAATCTGCGTCTTCTCTTGGCTCTTTTAAGAACCTCCTTCGTTCGTATTTATTTGCATTGGAGTCTGACTGATATTGCATGCTTTCTGTTCGCTGCTTACTGTTCGGCACATTTGCGAGTATGTGTCCTTCTATGTTGAATATTCACCCTAGATTAGTATTATGAATTATGTTTCAGCTTTATAGCATTACTTGTAAGCAATTTTATTATTATGCTCTGATATTTGCGTCGTTGAACTGTTAGCTCTAAGATTAGTATTAAGATTTTTAGTCTAAGTTTATTTGTAATACTTCGTATATGATTGCGTTTTGTATTCTGTTCATGCTTACTCCTACTTTGCCTTTAGCCTACGCTTGGGCATAATAAAAAATCAATCAATCAATCAATCAATCAATCTCTCTCTACAAATCACAGACTACTTAAACGAACATAATCTCTTGAATCCTCGACAGTCTGCATACCGAGTGGGTCATAACACACAATCTGCACTTTTACGCGTCTGTGATGACATTAGGAGGGGAATTGAGGACCGACTTGTTACGATAATGATCCTGTTTGACTTCAGTAAGGCGTTTGATACCGTTCCACATCTGCGTCTTCTTATCAAACTAAGGAAACTCGGATTTTCTGATGCAGTTCTTCAGTGGATTTTCTCTTACCTTACTGGCCGTTCTCAAGCTGTATTTGATGATGAGGGTAACTTCTCTAAATGGCTTTCCACGTCGACAGGTGACCCTCAAGGTTCAGTACTTATTGGCCCACTATTGTTTGCCCTCTATATTAATGACATTGGTGGATACCTATCTTTTGTCTATCACATGTTATTCGCGGATGATATACAGATATATCTCCAATGTGCTCGAGCAGACATTCTCCATGGTCTTGAGCAAATTTCTAAAGATGCAAATGCTATATTCAACTACGCTAACTTAAATGGTCTTAAGCTTAATCCTGCAAAATCAAAAGTACTTATATTCGGTAGCCAGTCTTATGTCAATGATATTGACCTTCATTGTCTACCACCCGTTATCGTGAACCAAACGCCTTTACCCTTCGTCAGTGAAGCTAGGAATTTGGGTGTAATTTTCACGTCTAACTTATCATGGAGGAAGCATATTTTACACGTCTCTCAAAAAGTTCATTATGCACTATATAAACTTAAGTTTAACAAAAATTCCCTTTCCACTCGTTTGAGAATAAGGCTAGTATTAACTTTAATTGTTCCTCACATTGACTATTGCTGCCTAGTCTATCATGGCTTGAGTGGTGAGTTGAACACCATATTACAGCGACTTGTTAACTGTTGCATCCGCTTTATCTTCGATCTTAAGCGTGACGAGCATATTACTCCGTTCAGACGCCAGCTGGGCTGGCTATCAGTTGAGAATAGACGGCTATACTTTCTTGGCTGCCAAACGTTTCGTATGCTTCACATGCGCTCTCCTTCTTATCTGCGTGAGAATTTCACATTGCTTGATCCGTTATTGAGGAGATCTGACCGCCATCCCGTTGAATCACGAACCTTCCACATTCCTTCTCATAGAACAACCACTTACAGGAACTCCTTTCATCTTTCGTCTATCTATTTTTGGCACTCTCTTCCTGGTAGTATTACTTCTGCTTCCACACTCATTTCCTTCAAGAATCTTCTCAAAGCGTTTTTACTTGCACGTGAAACAGGATCGCATGATGATTAGGTTTTGGTATCGGGTTTTTGGTGCATTATTAGTTTGTAAGTTGCGCTGCGTCTTAATTCTTAGCCTTTTATTATTATTATTAGTTATGTTGCGTTAGTTTTTAGTTTTAGTTTTACGGTGTTAATATTGCATAGCGTCATGCTCTATACTGTGCGTGAGAGAGCATACATATTGATCAATCACTTATTGTATTTTTATCTTTGCCCTTTAGTCTTACTTTGGCATAATAAACCATATCTATCTATCTATCTATCTCTCTCTCTCGGAAGTGGAAATATTCCGGCATACGTCCTCGGGGTGTCGTATCCTGAGCCCGGTGCAACGCGACGATGTTTTACGAGGTGGCAAAGCCGTGTGCCAACTGTGTCTCGTTACGTTAGATTTTACTGTGTACTCCGGGGCGCCGCATAAATTCGTTAACCAATAAAATTCCTCATCGCGCGGTGTAATAATCGGGTCGAAAGGTAACCATCCCGCGTAACGAAACCGCAGACAGTACCTTCCGTCGTTTCCTCGCTTTTCTTCAGCGACGAAGCGCCTTTATACATCACGGTGAATTCCTGTGACGAACTTTCCAAGCTACAAGAATTCTGCAGACTGCTGAGTGCTGTTACGCGCGTCGTTGTTAGATTGAAATTTGTTGCTCGGATTTCTTGAGAAGCGACCGATATAGATTCGTGATAGAATTTTAAGACACGATGAGGATAGTTCTTTTTATACTATTTTATGCTGCTGCGTATATAGAGATAAATATTGCAATCTCTATGCCTAACGTAATCGAATCACCGATCTGAATTTAATAGACTGATTTTTAAAGAGTTTCTAATTGCAAGAGAAACATGAAAATCCGTGCGTGAGTAAGTCCGATTACAGTTAAGCTCCAACTATGTAGATTAATAATTAACAAATAGTCGAGTCCTCTGCTGTGTTTCATGAATAATTTAACAAACTGGACAGTCATGAAAATTCATACTTCCCCTTGCTTTGCATTCCTGCTTTCTAAACTCGGAATGGACCGCTAAAATAAAGCAAGTACGTTGATACAAAACAGTATTTTTTATCGGACTAAAACGTCGGCTGTTACGTAAATAGTGCTGATGATAAAGTCGCAGGAGAGCAGAAATAATAAAAACTGATGAAAACTATTATTTATGAGTCTTTTAGTTTTTGCAAACATGCGTATAAAATTTATTTCAATATCCGCTTACTGAACGCAAATGGCTCGAAGCAATCCGCAATCATATCCTGCTTCGTCTCTGCACATTCAGCCAGTTCAAATATAAAATAAATTGTGGCCCTGAGTTTTTTTTCTCAAAAATCAAAGCGTAGATGCCACGTCAATCAAATGTCAGCTTAAGTGATGCAAACGATTATTATCCTAGGGTAAATGTCAACCGCAAATTGATATATGGTTAATCGATATCGATAGTAATTTCGCTGGTCCCCGATTCTCAGAATCAAGTTTAATTTAAAAAATAGCGATTAAAAGATTATACAATAAATGTAAATTTTGTTTATTGACTCCCCTCAGGGTTGCAAGGCGTTTTGTAGAGACGTTCCCAACCCTTTTACTTAATTCTCATCCAATACTACTCTTCTCCTCTCACTTTAACCCTTTGGACCAACGGCTTAACGTCTCTTTTCGAAAGACGGAACCCAGTTTGCTCCGCACAAGAGCCTATCTTGCACGGAGGGACGCAGCTTTCGGAAAAACATTCCATGTTTACATGGCTCTAGTGGACTCGAACCTGGTTCCTCAGATTACGAGTCTGGCGCTCTACCACTAGACCACACTGCCGCCCTTATACAATAAATGTTTCTTCAAAAATAATTAGATAATAATATAACTGAGTGTCTCTCTTTTTCTCTTTTCAATTGTGTCTCAAATAATGTAAATAGTAAATATTATTGTCTTTTTAAAAATAATATAAATAATAATATATTTGTGCTGTTATTATAATATACTGGTCAAAAGTATTGCATTGCTTATGGAAAGGGAAGTCGTTACTTTATTAAAGGAAGACATAAATGTTATAAAATTTTATTTTAGTACTGTTATTTTATACTTTGATAGGAATACTTTGAGAAAAAAAAACAAAGATCTTAATAATTTAGAGAAAAGTACATGTTTGTTCCGCCAATAATTGATTAACGAGGAAAGACTCTATTTTATAATTGACAACGATTGGTTATCAGTGTCGTGACAATTCGACCATTGGTTTTGGTCGGATTAATTGTCAAGACGTTTCGACCATGCATGGGTTTTGGTCATTACAAATTGATGTAATTTGAAGCTTATATATAAGCATTGTAATTTAATTTAAATAATTAAATTTATTGCAAAAAATATTACCACATGTTTCAGTGATCGAGTTGATACGACGCGACGTCCTAACACGGAATGATGGAGGTTTCAGGTCGACGAATATTTTTCGCAATAAATTTAATTATTTAAATTATGATGCTTATATATAAGCTTCAAATTACATCAATTTATAATGACCAAAGCCATGGTCGAAACGTCTTGACAATTAATCCGACCAAAATCAATATTGTCACGACATTGATAGCCAATCATTATCGATTATAAAATAGAGTTAAACAATTTGATTTATTATAAATAAAGGGTTTAACCTTTGTGCACCGTCAACAGCGCCTGGTTCTTACTTAGCCCGTTCCACACTCTTTTTGATTTTCACCAGAGCCTTTACACGGATAAAATAGAGTCTTTCTCCTTAATAATTTAATTGACGTCGAATAATTATCGTCAATAATAATTATTAAACGTCAATTAAATAATTGTACATACAAACGATATAAGTCATAATCAATATCTAATAAAAACTAAATATAAGATCATCGTCTATTGTATCTATAACAAAAGTGCCTAAAACGTTTCCGGTAATTTTTACATAATATATCAGATGATTACGTGAGACATGCCATTTTTTAAAATCATATTAAATATTCACGTGGAAAATATTCTCACTTGCTGTATATAGGAAGCAAATGCGACATTACATATTGATGATTCAAAATAGCGCATTCCATCCGGGTGTCTCATGACAAACGCAAACTTGTCTCCGATCCTGTGTGGCGCGCACTCGTTTTATAATTCACAGGGATGCATTTCGCGCGTTCGCAATTCCCTCAAAATCGCATCGCCCGCCTTCATTGTCTGTCCGCGCGGGCAGGGCACACCATCGTCCCCCTTCCCTCACAGCCACGCGGGCGTTACACCTTCTCTTTGAAGTGCCTGCATCCCCGGGTCCCGGGTATCTGCAGAAGAATAATGTTGCTAAAGGGGACTGCCGCGGCGCGGCGGGGTGAGAGGCGGGACTTGTCGAAAGGGGGTTTAGAGGAGCACAGCGGAAAATGTACAAGCGCACGGACGCGGGTCGATTTGTTTCTTGGAACGGCGTCGCACCTTTTTCCGCCGTCGCTAAGAAATCAAGCCGTACATCATGTATCTCCTTTTTCCATCTCTCTCTTTCTCTTTTGGCAGAATCACGTCCTACACACGAAAAATGCATACAGGATGATTCAAAACAGACCAATGTTAAACAGAGGAACGTATTATTTAATAAGTTTCGAGATGACTTTTTCCGCCTTGAAAACTTTGGACCGACATTTGGCCACGACGTTAGCAATTAAAATTAAAGAGTGAATAAAACATAAATAGTGCAACATTCTATTTCCTAATTTAAATTAGTAAACATAATTTTAATTAAAATGTGATTTGCATATCTGATCATTTTTAATTACTGCAAATTAAAATGCAGATTATGTGCCCTTTATTCAAATATTTCTTGAGGAAATGTTGAGATTTCCTAAAGAACATATTTTTATGTTAATTATCATGTCCTTAAAATGTGATTAATATAAATTATAATCATAAAAATCGTGCATTTTTTTTTTAAACTGCAGAAGCTGAAGAAATAAAAGCCTTCAAGCACCAGCGAATCAATAGTTAGAGATTTATTTAAAAAGTATAAGCTTTCAATGCGCAAGGTTAAAGCAGAAAGATGAATGCATAGTAAAATTGTTTTAATTAATTTTAAATTTTTATTTTGATAGAAATGCTGAATTCGCTAAACATGCAACATTTGCGATTGATGGTTATTGATTTTTATTGAATTTTAATACACAAGATTAATACAGAATTTGTCGAACAATCCGCAGTTGAAAGAAAGTGTAGTTGACTTCTGGGACACTCTGTACATACACAACGCGAGGGCGCGTATATGATATACGGTGTGTCGGGCACGGCGGCATTGTTCTCCTCGGATAGCGGCACCGAACTAGGTCGCACCCGATATACATCGCGAATCTCATTTACTCGTTTGTTCGGTGGCTACAAAGCTTGACTGCGATCGATTTCGCGGATCATAGGAGATATGCAAAGTCGTGCCACGTGCGCGCACTGTCTATTAGTCTGCAGACGACAAAGATAAATAGTTCAAGAAGACGGTATGTTTAACGTGTAATATAGCGATGAAAATTGGTACGAGATTTATTTGGCACACGTAACAAATGTGTGTGTCTAACTCTCTAACTTTAACGTAAGGTGATTTAAAATAATCAAACACTTCTGTGTCATAATAAAAGAATTAACTTTTAACAAAAGTTTACTTTATACCCAAACCTAGTTGTTAATTCCCTCCCCTTCTCTCTCTCACATTTCTCGCGTCTTTTTTTTAACTCATTAAGGCTGCGGTACTTGATGCTACAAATGCTTCGAAGCATTCCTCTACTCCTTTCTTTCAATGAAGAAAGTAGGAGAAGAAGAACGCTTCAAAACATTTGTAGCGTTAAGTGGACCGCAGCTTAAGTCTAGAAGACCCCTACGCGCTTTTCTGTTTTGGTTCTTATCAAATTATTTTTAGACCGTAATTAATATTTAGAAGTAAAAAAGTTACTCTCTTTCTGAAATACTAGTCGATGGGGTGAGATAACTGAAAGAAAAGAAGAGATAAAAAAAGTGACCCCCTGGCTTTTTATTGACAAATATTTAGTTAAATAATATTTAACTATAATAAATAATTTTGTCTATCTCTTTGAGTAAATTAAATTGATATAATTATTATATGTGATCTATGCAAAAATTCTATTAAATACTAATTGCAATCTAAAAATGTTAATTGAGAGATTGAGACTCGAGTTACAAGAATTTGAAACAGAAAAGCGTATTCGCTCTGTGCGTTTCAGGTCGCGCCATCTACCGCTATCGCCATGAAAATAAAAGTGGAAACAACGAGATATATTTACAGGCAGTTTGCCAAAAAAAATATAAAAAACAACTTTAACGTGTGATTATTACCAAAGCTTCTTGTGCAATAGATGCAGTGTATTTTTTTACATTTTACTGTTAATAATTTCGGTAAGTAAAAATTGCTATACGCGTACGCGCGCAATCTATGGTTGTTACTATATAATTGGAGGTTAACTGCACAGCGGTATTTATGTCACTTTAATTACTGAAACTCCTATTTTTTATATCAGAAAACAATAAATAATAACTACTGCTAATTAAATATTGCTCTTAACTGATCTCAACGTGGCGAGAATGTTTTGCTCTTGCGTTTCGATACGTCATGCCGCGTTTTTCGTCCACGCGATACACGTGCCCCGTTGCAAACACGCGGAACGAAAGGGGCCGCTTCGGCCGCGGCCGTCATTTCGTCTGTATGTATGTATGTATGTGTGTGTGTGTGTGTATGTGCCAAATTTACTGAAATTTCTATAACTCTAGAACTAATCAACCAAATCTTAACGAATTATATATGAAATAGGGGTAAAAAAAACTAAAGAATATAATAAAATTAATAAAAATTGCTAATAATCAAGGGGTTCTTCTTTTTTTTAATGTTATTGCTCTAACTTCTGTAATTTTTTAGATATCGGAGTGCATTTTTTAATCGATAGAGTATTATGTAAGAAAGGTTGGGATTGAATTTGGCAATGATTAATAAAACAGCAGTTGTTTTTTAATAAAATTTTGAATTTTTATAGAAATGTTTATGCTTTAACTTCCGCAAATTTGAAGATATTGATCTATTTCTAATTTTATTATATTTTTCAGTCTTTTCTACCCCTATTTCATATATAATTTTTTAAGATTTGGTTGATTAAATCCAGCTTTTTAATAATAATAGCTTAATTGAATAGGAAAATATTCCACTCTGAGTTCACTATTCTCTCACCCGAGCTCTTTCGTAGCTCGTAGCTATCCCCTCCAACCAAACGCACAGAGCGAATAGAGGTATACTAGGATTTAATAGGTTAATGTAATTATTTAGGTAGAGTATATGTTCCCAACATTCCGATATTATTATCCCAATTTTTATTATTTTCTTTGATGATTTACAATTAAATAAAGATTGATAATATTCCATAAATCTTTTAGAATTTTAGATAAAGATAAGTGCAAAAGTTTTTCTTTAATTTGCGCAGCATTTGATAGATAAAAGGATTTTACTCTGTAAATTTAGTAGATTTTTATGGCTGGGGTATATTTTGCATTACACGCGAGTAATACAGAGTTAAAGCTTCTTATAAAAATAGTTTTAAAAATATGACGTTTTCAAATATTTTTACAAAATCTGGCATTTGACTGTCTTAATAAAAATAGCGCCTACATAATAATACTAAAAAGTTCAGCAGTACAATAACAATAATTATAATTATTACAATTTTTAAAATTAATAATTAGCTTGTGTACAATAACGTAAAATGGTTAAGTTATAAACACAACAACATATCAACAATTTATTAATGTCTTCTATATTATACATATAATTTTGTTAATTGTTATATATATAATCATAAGCTTGATATCAGTTGTCATAATTAATCAGTAAAATTCATTACGCTAAGTTCACGTTACGTTGAGCTACCCAATACCATGAAACAGAATAAGCCAATAAGAGAAAGATATAGAAAGAAAAAAAATATACTATAGCGTATAGTGAGCGCGAAGCAATCTCGTAAATCAGTCGTGGCCAGCATAAACGGATTACCAAGTGGGAAAATTTACTGCGAGGCACACATAACTTTTCTTTCTATCGGCGATGGGGGACGAAAAAAAATGTAAGACCAAGAGAGGGATAAAGACCTCGGTTTTCCTTGGTAAAAATAAATCATCGAAGTCAGTAAAATGCCCGAAACAAAACAAAGCAAACGAACCTTTGCAAGAGCTCCGGAAGCCATTTTTTCATTTATTGCCACGTAAATCACTCTTTTATTTTACTAAATACACGGCTTAATTGGATCACATTTCGCAGGAGGGAATTAACTAACAATATTGCGATTGTTGGGTTCGTTCCTTTCTGCAAAGAGTTCACTCCAATTACACCATAACGATGCTCCACCATTAAATCATTCAAAAAGAGGAATTATTGTTTATCTTCGAAATATATACCGATAAACAATATAATATAGTGTTTGCTTGTTATTTTTTAGGGCTTGTGTCCTATAAAGAAGGGCGTGTTGATTATTGCAAATTCACAAAACCTTTGCAATAAAATATGTTACATAAATACAAAAATATATTTTTTTATCTGTGATTGATGCTAAAATGCATAAAATATTTTATTTTATTTTTTAATAACAAAATTAAACGTAAGAATAAAATTGCTTTAACAATAATAAAAAATACAACTAAAAATATAACTAAAGTTAATGTAATTTAAATAAGTATATAATAATTAAAATAATTTCTATAAATTATATCTATAACTGTAATTTATTGACATAAATCTCTAATATTGCGCACAAATACGCATTGTATCATATACAGTAATAGAATTGTTTCGATATTGCAAAGATACAAAAGTTGTTTCAAAGTCATTAAAAAAATTCTTTTGTATATCAGTTGGACATGCTGTGGATTTTGTTGCATCATTTGGGAGACGTAATCCAGTATTCCGAAACTCTCATATCTAAAACCTTCTTCTGGTTATGTCGCTCATAAAAGAAAATATTTCGGCAAAATTTCGGCAGTTCAATCTGTCTATGTATCGCATTTTCTCGCGTTGCTCGTTATGTGAAATTTCGGATAAACCACAATTCTCTCCGATATATGATCCCAACGGCGCATATATTATATTTATGTTTGTTGTAGGTATTCTATTTGTGTACCTAGCTTCGCCAAACATTCGCGTTTTGTCACGCTACACGGGAACCCGGTTTTTAATCCGTAATCGTTTTTTTTATGGATTTAATTCAATATTTTTTTTAAATTGATATTGGCGTGTATCGTAAATTCTTTTAAAAAAATTGCGCCGATTTAACCTCGGATTTAACAAATATGGTGTTTGCTCTAATACATAAAACTTTATTACAAAGAAATCTAATGGAAATAATAATTTAGGCGAGACAAATCAGACGCGCACTTTTCATCAAGTACAGCACATCGTGCGAAAACAGGCGATTTTCATGCAAAATACTAGCACAGTTCGTAGAAAAAGGAAATAAAAAATGAAAGAGACTTTCTACGTTTCTACCAGACATTAACGCGGCGCGGCGTCGCGTCAGCGGGAAATTCAGGTCGCCACAAGCGACGACGATTTTAGGCGCACCAGGTCTGCGATACGCTTTAAAGGATATACTGACATGAAATCTGAATGTCCTGGAGCATTCTCTGCGCTGATCTCGTCACTTCACCTGCCGTCCGTCGCTGCCGCGAAATCGAGACGCGCACATATGACCGATCGCGAGCCGAATAGCTGTAGCTTTTTTTTTCTTTCCCGCGCCCGCCAATAATCCTGGAAACAATGTTGCGTTCGGAGTCCACTGCACGTATGTACATACCTGTCGGAATGCATCGTCGGGCATGGCGAAGTACCTACGTGACGCGCAAACCAGAATTATATTTTATAGTTTTTGGTGGCCTTTGGCCCTTCCCACAATGCCTCCGCATTTCTCTTCCTTTTCCTCTCTCTCTCTCTCTCTCTCTTTCTCTATCTTTTTTTATACACACATATATACATATACATATATAAACAAAGAATAGAAGGATGAGACCCACGACTCCGTACACACCCGCGAGATAAGTAAAGCAGTTTACAGTCATTATTCAAACGGGATTTTATATCTTCCTGGGCATTAATCATTTTCGAGACAGTGGGCGCGTATTATTTGCAACATATATGTTGTAGCAAATTTTCCTGGCTCTTTTTATAGTCAATTTTTGTTTTATCCGAAAGCATTAAATTATATTTCCTCATACGAAGAAGCAATAGAAATGATGAAACTCCTGTTTAGAAGAAGCACTTCCAATGATCTTGACTAGATATTATAAAAATTGCCCTCCGCGAGTAATCTTTAACAGGTTTATTCCTCGCTCGTTGTTTATTAACCCTAAGTATATATAGTGGGATCTCCGAGACCCCAGCTCAACTTTCTTTTTTCCGCGTTTCTGTAGACCCCACTTTTGATTTTCTTTTTATCCGTATATCTCGGAGCTCTTTAATTCTATCGACTTTTATGGGCTTGTTCCTTGATCAATTCTCGATCGATTGAAAAAAATGAACTAAAATATATCCATTTTTGCTAAAATTACGATGGTATAATACGTAGGCAAAATAAGATTGTGTATATCTAGGGTTAAAAAATTATTAACAAAATAAATTTAATAAATAGAACATAATTTTTTGACACCACGTACATTTAAGAAAATATTTACATACCTACATACGTGCCATACGTGTACCGTACAATAATAAACCTGGTTACAAAAAATATATTTACAAGTTTTTTACAACAAAGTTTATTATTGTAAGTTTGCGTGGTAAGTTGAGAACCTATGTGAAACTATTTTATGTTAAAAAATAACTTTCTTATAATGATCGCTAAAAAGGTCAATATCTACTGTCAGTAATATAAATTGAGTTAGGTTTGGGTTCTTTAGGGTGAGGATGCAGGAGAGAGGGGTGGATTCCCCTTCTCGCTTATATATACGATTTTCACATACATATTAGTCACTTATGTCTTTCAGTACTGAGAATAGCTGTTATATTATATTTTTCATACTTCTTTCGTTGACAACTTTTTAATATATATAAAGGACAGGGTCATTGGAGCTGTCTTTCCCCTACACAGGAATTTTACAAAGAAACTTTCTGTAAGCAAGTGACAGAAAGAGAGAGATTTTGTAATTAATAAATTGAGAACTTAATATTCCGTTAATCAAAAATGCGGTGTAGCACTCTCAGTAACACGGAGTGTTGTGTATTGTACGACTAGCAGTGAAATGATTGAAAAGCACAGTTCTGCTGAACTTTCATCGCAGTATTTTATTCCTAGAACAGCAAAATATTTTTTGCGGAATTGCGTTCGGTGAATTATCCCCTATTTGCGAGCGGAATGTGTAACCGAGTGAAACGTACACGCCGACGTAAACAAGTAGGTATCTTACGTCATATCGCGAAACATTAAGAATGTAGCGCATTCGAACAAGATCCATCTTTCTTAAAGATGTAAGAAGGCACTTGGCGGGACTCCGCTTTGGGCCGTCGTAGAGTGAGGACGTTCGGCGGGAGAGTGATTAGATATACTGGCGGAGCATAATTCACAAATTCATTAATTAACTCCTGGTCTGGATCGATATTGGAAAATAAGAATAAAAAAGTCTATACGGGTGGTGAGTCCCCTTATGGGGTTTGCTAGTTTTTCTTTGAACTGACAGAAATTAATATTTATTGAAAGATTTGGTTCTTGTAAGTTATAAGTGATGTAAATTCTATTCTAATAAATGTTCCTTTCTTTTTTTGGTTGAGATATATATATATTTTATATGATATAAGGGAGTTTTCGTCACAATTTACTCCGAATTGTATCGTGATCTATTCACGTGCTCTGGTTAGCGGATGCTCGGAGCTCAAGTTTCTAAGTGTGTAATCCTCGTTATCTGATATTATTAGATATTTAAAAGAGGATTTATATGCTTTTTGTTACTTAATTGATTCTCTTATGAATTATTTCATTATTTACTCCGATTTTGAATCATGAGGTTACGTGCTCCGGAGCACGTGCCCATAGAGTTGATTTCACGTGAACATACTTTTGAGTGCGTATTACTCTTGGAATAATAATATCAGATATATAGGTGAGCTTTGTATACATTCCGTTACTCACGGTTTTTGCGTGATATAAGTCATATATTTTTATGTTCTATTTCTCACAAGATGTTGTTATTAATGCGCTATCTTATCGTCATTTATGCATCCCTTATAGAAAAGTATTACTGATTGGTCAGTAATTTATTACTGAGTCTAGTAATTTTTTACTAGCGATTAGTATTTTATTCTTGTATTTCAGTAGTTTAACTACTGGCAAATGAGTAATATATGAGTAATATCTAGTAGTATTAGTAGTTCTTCCGGGATCCAAAATACTGATACAAGTACTTCAGTATTTGCTTATATAGTAAAAAAGTACTGAATTGTTGGAGAATCTAGTAGTTGAGCTTAGACGTGAAGTACTGAAGTATTGGAGAATCTAGTAGTTGAGCTTAGACGTGAAATACTGATAGAATGAGTAAGTAGTTTTCCTAGTAATTCATTACTTGGTCTAGTACTGTACTGGTATAGATGAGATTCAACTACTGGGGCGGCAAAACGGCGCCTAAATGCATATGTTTTATATCTGGAGTAAAGGAACCTAATATATAAAATAAGTAATTAAATGTAATTAATCAAGCTGATCCATTGATCAACTATATGTTTTGCAACTATGATCAAAGGCTAAAGGATAGACAAGGTTTTACAAATTTTTTACGTAAACATAAAATTTATTTCTTTTATTTGTTTTAGTCTCTCTTTAAAGTAAATGAAACGTTTTAATAAATAATTAATGAAAATGATAGTGAGACATTTTAAAATTAAAGAATTTTATTATGTTGTAAAAATACAAAAGTTATGTGTTATAATAATAATTAGTTTTTAAACTGAATTTGTTTCTTAAGATGATTTTTGAAAAATTATATATTTACGCTGGTTATGACATATGTAGACTATATATAACACTTACATCAAATTAAGAAGTAGTCTACCACGTAAGGCAGTTGGCTCACCACATAAGGCAGTTGGCTCACGATCCAGAGGTCCCGAATTCGATCCCACCAAGGTAAGTGTTTTTTTCAAATACGAGAAAATATTTATAATCATAGACTGCATCTTAAGAAACAAATTTAGTTATAAAATAGTAATAAAATTTCAAAAAAAATAATTTTTTTTTATGTCGAGTAAATATCGAAAATTGGAAATTTTTGGGTGAGTAATTCAATACTAAGCACCAGTAGTTCTGTGTAATAAATTACTACCAGTAATGCCCAGTACTTCTAAAGTACTCGCCAAAATATTACTGCCAGTATTTACAGTAATTTATTACTGTGTACTTTTAGTACTACTTTTCTATAAGGGATATTCTTGCTAATTATTCTGCGGGATTTTTAACTCACTCTCCACTGTGGCTTTAATACAGTGGAGGGTTAGTTAGTTATATTATTTGTTACGAGTCCAAATTTCGTTTATTTGTTTGCATGTTTGAAAATTATGTATATATTTCTTATATTGATACTAATTCGTGCCTATTCTATGCGTGTTCAGTTTCGAAGCAGCGACATTCACGCGTTGATCACGCGCCCTCGAGAACATACTCCGGGCAAATAATAACAACTGTATTCTATCAATATTCATAGCGAACGCTTTGTATTACTTTCACACTGGGAATATCCGGTGGAAAATTTTGAACGCGAGATCAATCTGCTTTCACGTAAGCTAATCGAGTATACTTAGGGTATACTTAGTGTTTAATAGTTTATTAGAGCGAGACTTGAACATCGCTTTATGTACACCTACGGGATAAGATACTTGTTATTGATTATATGTTGCAATCCTTGAGTGAGATCTTATATATTTAATGCAATTATTAGATCTTGAAGTCACTGGGCAGATAATCTTATATATGTAAATAGAGTAGTTTTGGTATTAAACTTGCTTTCGCAATTCCTATTTAGCGTTTATATACATTTTTCGCTAATAATTTATTTTTATGATACTCGCACTTTGTTGTCTAATCTAGACGATTACCGGATGGCTTCCTTAATAATTTTTCTCACAAATGATATATTTCTTTAGTTGCATTGTCTTATTTGTGTCCTTTTATTGAGGGATAATTATCGGTGATTGATTATTTGATCTGTTTGCTATTCCATCACTATGCCTAAAAGTGATAAAAAGAATAGCTCTTTTGAGGATAAATCTCCGAATTCCAGGAGGGAAGGAAACAAAAAGCCCAGATATGATAAAACTTCGCGGAATACTCCATTGGAAAACAATAACAGGGATAGCGAATCTAATAATAATGCTATGGTAGTTGATATAGAAAACACATCCGCTTCCCCAGTCCACTTGATTGAGAACGCTCCCTCTTCTCCGTTACAAAGGAGAACACAGTTTATTGCTTCGCAAAAGGACAATAGATATAATAATTTTAGTATAGCCCCTTTCTTGGTACATATCGAATCTATTGCCTCGGATTCAGCGCCGACACCTAATATTGGCAATTTACACCCCATGAGTATCGGGAAATTGATATGTGAAAAGTTCCGTAACGTTGATGTTATTAGGAAATTGGGGAAAAATATAATTTGTGTAGAATTTAGAAATTTCCTGGACGCAAATAATATGGTAACTTCGAAAGGTATATTGCCCCCTTTGTGGGTGACATATATTCCCAACTACAAAGTTTTCAGATCCGGTGTGATTAGAGGCATTGATCCTTCTTTTTCGGAGAAGGAAATTCTGGAGAATCTTTCCTTTCCTGGGGATGTTATTAAGGTTTACTCCGTCGAGAGATTGAAATTTCGAGATAAAGACAATAATAATGAGCTCAGAGACTCTTTCTCAGTAAAGGTAATCTTCGAAGCTAATTTACTTCCGGAGTCGGTCATATGTTATAAAGTAAAATGCTAAGTATATCCGTTTATAAACAGAGTTCGTAGATGTGGTAAATGTTCCAAGTGGGGTCATTCACTGGCCTTCTGTAGAGGTGAAGTAACCTGTGGATATTGCGGAGAAAACCATTCCTCGGATTTATGTGATAAATCGAATTTGAAACAATTATGTATTAATTGTAAGGGAGAACACTTTTTGTTTAATGTTCAATGTCCTATGTATATAAAGTTTAGTTGATTAATACTGTAATGGCATTAGCCAATGTTCCTCAATTTAGAGCTAAAAAATTAATTTGCTCTAAAAAGATTACTTCATGTAAACAAGCGGAGAAATTGTTCAGATCTGCAACATTTGGTGCATGGAACTTTGGGGCTTTGGGCACGGTTACCGGTTCGGAGGGGGAATCGGGACGTACCTCGTTTCGTCTCTCTAGAGATAGATTCCCTCCCCTTAAACGGGGTAGAGATTCGGTAAGGAGGAGCGTCTCTGATACGGACTCGTCAACTACTCAGGATCAGGATGAGACTTTGAAGGCTCCTAATCTCAGTTCTGAGGCTTTGGAGACCACTAGTATAATCAAGGAAGTCGATCGACTTTCTAAAAAGTTTCCCCGCCCTGGTGTCATCTTACATGATCTCAGGAACTTCTACTATTCCAATCTAAATAATAAGGACAAGTCCTTGGCGGTTATGGATTATTTGAGACTCTTATTCAATGAAGAGTCGAATGATACAAAGTAAGTTGATAATAAGCTTCAAATTAAAATAAGTCATTGTATATAATTTAGTAATTAATAATAAAGATATTAATCTAAATCCATTATAAGTATTGCTAATATAATATTTTATACATTAATATTTTAGGATAATTGTTTTTCCCATTGATTAGTAATTAGAATCCGGCTACTTTAACAATCGGTAAATCCTTGAAGATCCTGCAATGGAATATTAAAAGTGTGGGTAATAAACAACCTGAATTCTCGAACTTAATCAGGGAATACGATATTGTTTGCCTACTTGGCTTCAGGATTATAGTTACTTTTCCTTTAAAGAATTCATCGTTTTCAGAAATGATAGAGATCATATGGGCAGAGGTACAGCTATTCTTTGTAGGAGGGAGTTGGATCCTGTCGCGGTTAATATTGACCTTTTTGGATTTCTGGATATTGAATGTTCTGCGATATCTATTGTGTGCAATAAACTATCTCCAGATAGAATAGTTATCATCTCTTGTACAGACCTCCTCATTTACATATAAATGAAGCTGGTTGGTCGTCCTTCCTCAATTTAATAGACTCGTCCCTAAATTCGAAGGGGGTCATAATCTGTGGTGATTTTAACGCACAGCACTCATTGTGGGAGTCGTCCAGAATAAGTCAGGATGGAAAGGCCTTGGCGGAGGCTTTGGTTGATAGTCGATTCCTTTACCTGAATAATGGCTGTGCTACGAGAGTTTCTGACAATGATGATAACTGCGAACATATAAGCGTTCCGGATCTTACATTGGTGACAGAGAATATTTGTCAGAATTATTCTTGGTATACACTGGAAGAACCTATGGGAAGTGATCACTATCCAATTGTTACTCAATTCTGCTTCAATCAATTCAAAGATATTCCACTGATCCGGGTAAGAAAAGGCTTAGGATTTCTAGCATGAAGAAAACTATGTTTGATAATCTGGTGAATGCTGGTATGAGCAAATTTTCGACGACTTTAGATTCTGGCGGGGGGCTTTATGATCTCTGGAATGAAAGAATAATCGATTGCGCCCTGCGCGCTGGAGCTAGGATTGTGGATTCTAATGAAATTATAGTATTCGATCACTCCTTGGGATCATGTAAAAGTAGCCCATTAAAACCCTCAAGGAAAAGGGTTAATCAACCCTGGTGGGACAAAGACTGTCAGGAGGCTAAAGATAATAGATGGGAGGCTTTCAAGAGATATCTATCGAATTCCACCACAGAGAATAGAGCGAAATATAAAGCTGCGTGTAATGTATGTAGAAGGACCATTAGTCGTAGAAAAAGAGCAAATTTCAACAATTTTATTGACGATATTAATACAAACTGGAATATTAAAACATTTTGGGATACTATCGGAGCATTTAAGAGAAGTGTGTATTTTAATAGACCAAGCCCTCCTTTGGAGAGTAGAATCATTGCCATTGACAGAACGATTGACGGATTGGCCCCTCCTTGGGTTTCGGATTCATTTGAAGAACCCATCGAGTCCATTTCATCATCCATGTTTGACGACAAGTTTTCAATGGACGAGCTCATCCTTATTATCTCATCATTGAAAACCAACAGTACTCCGGGTCCGGACCTTATTAGCAATCAGTTGATGCAAATGATGCCTGAAACGGCTTTAAATAAGTTACTGGAGATTTTCAATTTGATTCTCGAGGACGGATCGTTTCCTAAACTCTGGAGTTTTTTTTATGTGTCATTAATTCCGAAGCCTGGTAAGAACGAGTTTAGACCAATTTCATTATTCTCTTGTACTCTTAAGATTTTGGAGAGGTTAGTCAAGAGAAGATTGGAGAAATACTTGGAATTGGACTATTTAATCCCTAACTGCCAATTCGGTTTTAGAAGAGGCAAATCATGTGATGATTGCCTTGCTCTCATTAATCTGGAAATATATAAGTCTTTCACCCAACATCAAATGACCGGTGCAATTTTTCTAGACATCAAGGGAGCATACGACAATGTGAATCCTCAGATTCTGTTCGGAATGATCAATGGACTCAATATCTCTATAGGTTATAAGAGGTTTCTCAATAACTTGATTGGTCCAAGAAATGTAAGTTTTTATGAATCCGGTAGGTTTTGTAGAAGTCATCTTTTACAGAATGGCCTTCCTCAGGGCTCTGTTCTTAGCCCCGATCTGTTCAAGCTTTACTTGAAAAACATTCTTGGGATTATTCCACATAATGTCAAGTTTATACAATTTGCAGATGATGTGGCCTTTTTGTGTTCTGACTCGAACCTAGACAGGATTCTGACAACTTTAAGTAACACTTTCAATACGGTTGAGAGTTGGTTACGAGACTTGGGACTTAGTATTTCTTTCCCTAAGATTCAGTTCACTATCTTTCATAGAAAAAGATCTCTTGTTGTGCCGAATGGTCTGGAGGTTGCTAATGGTACCCTCCCTTTCTTGAACACAATTAGGTACTTGGGGATGATTATGGACGTAGGCCTCAGATGGAGGGATCACATTAAGTTCTTACGGACTAGATCCATGTGCTTCTCTAATATTTTGAAGTGGTTGTCGGGTCGAACATGGGGTATTGATCCACGTAGGGCTGTAAATTTTGTCAATGCCACCATCGGGGCACAACTAGAGTGGGGGGCAATATGGTACCTTAGTGCAGCCAACACATACATATCCATTGTCGAGAGTATCCTATGTTCTGCTTATAAATTAGCGTTGGGTTTACCTAAGTCTACCCCTAATAGGGTATGTTGGTACTTCGGGGAGCAGAGATCCTTTAGGAGAAAAATTGCATATAAATGCAATACATTTTTATTGAAGGCAATTCAGCTTAAAAACAATAGACTCATAAATAGGATCGATTCTCTTTATAATTTATCCGCCAACGCAGCTTCTAGTAATGTTCCTTTCATAATTAAAAGATGGCCAATAGTCAGGCCCTTTAGAGGCAGCTTATATATCTGGGATTTGCACCCGGCTTTCTCTTATCCATTTAGATTTGATTTGGCTTCTGCTTCGTTTGATACATCATCCGGTGAATTAGCAAGGGATAACGGCTCTCCTAACCAGGCATTTATTAACCTCATTTCTTTCTATAGTGCCTCTCCACAAGAGGTAGTTATATACACAGATGGCTCTAGGACGGAAGCAGAGGACGGAGGTTTTGTTGGCTGTTCTATTTGGGTCCCCAAATATGATCTCCTGTTCAAATATAAACTGAGTTATTTGTCGAGCTCGTTTACGGCGGAAGGCGTCGCAATTGCTAAGGCTATTGACCTGATATGGATGCATTCGTGGAATTTCGTCAATATATGTACAGACTCTCTCAGTATTATTGAGGCTCTAAAGAATCCGAAACATAACTACAAACTCTCTCCACTTATCCCAGATCTTAAAATAAAACTTTCCTTAGCGGCTTGCGAAAACAGGATGATTAGATTTACCTGGTGTCCATCCCATATAGGGATTCAAGGCAACGAGATAGCGGATAAGGCAGCTAAAGAGGCCTCTGTTGAAGGGTCTTACATCAGTAATAAGATCTCATTCAAGGACGCATTGTCTTGTAATTTGCATGTATACGAGAACATAGATGTGCAGTTTCTGAGGGATATTGACGTGGGAACTGGAAGAAACTATATGAAGAATTTTACGAATATTTGACTGAGCTTCTTATCAAGGTTTAAGGGTAATCGCTCGCATCTGTGTTCTATGGTACGCTTAATTACGGGGTATCCACTGGTCGGTTCAATTAAATATAAATTTGGATGGATAGATTCTCCGGATTGCCCATGCGGACACGAAATACAGGACATTAATCATTTGTTTTGGTCCTGTTCATTACATGATAAGGAAAGAACATCACTAATTGATGGATTGTTAAAGGAACATTTATTGGCACCGTTTTTGGTTGAATATTTGATGGGTAACCTAAACATAAAAATAGTTAGATTAATACTGTCGTTTATTAGGAGTTCGAACATTAAAATTTAATACACTAGCAAACCTTAATGACTCGTAAGGTAACTTGAATTAAAGTTACATTGAATTATTGAACTACTGAAAGGGCGCCTCCGACCCAACTAGAGGCACCTCTGAAGATTTAAGTACCGTGGTACTATGGCTCCAAGCGAGCCGGAAATCCATTGGGTCTCAAGCAAGCAAGCAAGCAAGGCACTTGGCGCGAGAGGGAGAGGGGTCGAAAAGGATACAGTCGGCAACAGCAGCGGCACGGCGGCAGGAACGGGCGAAAGTAATGGTCAGAAAAATATTCATGCGCGTTCCATACGTGTGTGTTCAACTATGCCCGTATTTTTCCCACGCTACCGCAGTCGGATAGCGAAACGAGGAGAGGATAAAAACGGCGAGATGAAACGATAGAGCGAAAGAGAGAGGAGAGAGGGTAAGGTAGAGAGGAAAAAGCGACAGACACACCGGGGGTGAGAGAGCGAGGAAGACAAGCGGCTGGAGAAGAAAAGTTTTCGAAGAACGAAGTAATTTAGAAAGTTTCTGCTCCATGACATTCCGCGATAACAAATTATCCCTACCCCATTATCTACAAATGCGATTATGATAAGAAAGAACCGGGATAAATTTTAATGCAGTGAGTTCCAGTTAGCGCCACGCGAAGGGGATCGCAGCTAGTTGCTGAGGTATCGCGTAACGTCTGCACCCTCGCAATTCACGCGGACGTATTCGCGTGCAGCCACTCTTTTCTCGCAACGGGTCTACGGGTACAACAAACGGTTTCTCTACGACTCGGCACCTATTTCGGTTTCCGAGTTAATCTTGATGTATCAAGGGCCACCTTAGAGCTCCATCACTATCCATCGGTTGTTTAACGCGGAGGAAAAGTATCTTTCTGGCTCTCATTTTCACAATCATTGAAAGATATATGCAATCAATTTATTTACATACACACAACATACTTAATTAATATATTTTATATCGTTATTATTATCTACTAAGAATTGTTTGATATATGGAATAAAGAGACTTTTCTTTCTTTTGTAGTTAGCATGAAAAATAAAAATCAAATTTCAGTTAAGTACTGAGGCCATAATCTAGGATGTTCTTCTTAATAACAAATGTTACCTTATCAAAAAGAAGAGTCGCGCTTCAAGTGATCTATTACAATTACAAAAAAGAAAAGATATCTCTTTAAATTACAGCGCCAATTACAGAGAGAACATATATATTGCCTCAAAAAATAATTGTTGCACTACTTTGAAAAATCTTTACATTATGTCAATTAAAAAAGAATGTATGATAACAATTTTATAAGATTAAAAAATTTTATTTAAATTTCACAAGAGAATACAAGATATTTAAATACAAAGTTTACATGTGTATTTTTTAGTGGTCACAAAAAATTACAGAGGTAACAGTACAAAATAAAAATATTTTATTAAAATATCCAACGAGGGAATACAATTTGTATTTAAATACAAAGTTTATATATGTATTTTTTAATAGAATAGAAGATTTAATCACAAAGAATTACAGAGGTAACAGTACAAAATAAAAATATTTTATTAAAATAAGTACATAAATTTTTCTTGTAAAAATACTTGGCGCTGCTAGACCTCGAAATTTTAAATAAATAAGGACAACAATAAATAAAAATAATTCAGAGAAGAATGCGACGAGAGTAACCAAATGATTATCAGCGTGGTGTGTATGTGCGAGCGAGTGATATGGGTGTGCGTGACGACGGCGAATAATGCGGCTTATAATTAAGTATAGGATAAGTTTATTTATTTATTTAAAATTTCGAGGTCTAGCAGCGCCAAGTATTTTTACAAGAAAAATTTATGTATTTTAATAAAATATTTTTATTTTGTACTGTTACCTCTGTAATTCTTTGTGATTAAATCTTCTATTCTATTGAAAAATACATATATAAACTTTGTATTTAAATACAAATTGTATTCCCTCGGTGGATATTTTAATAAAATATTTTTATTTTGTACTGTTACCTCTGTAATTTTTTGTGACCACTAAAAAATACACATGTAAACTTTGTATTTAAATATCTTGTATTCCCTTGTGAAATTTAAATAAAGTTTTTTAATCTTATAAAATTGTTATCATACATTCTTTTTTAATTGACACAATGTAAAGATTTTTCAAAGTAGTGCAACAATTATTTTTTGAGGCAATATATATGTTCTCTCTGTAATTGGCGCTGTAATTTAAAGAGATATCATTTCTTTTTTGTAATTGTAATAGATCACTTGAAGCGCGACTCTTCTTTTTGATAAGGTAACATAATTTTGTGATGTGTATCATTTGGTTTATAATTTTTCGGAAATAAAGATACTACTGCTTAGATTTTTTCGAGATTTTTTGAGATATAAAGATTATGTCTACCACTTGTTACTTATACTTTTTCGAGGTATAGTACTACCACTTTCTCTTTTTTCGAGGTAACAACATATACACTACTATGCGTGTACTTGGCGCCTTTTTTTACCTTTTTTTTAAAAAAGGTAATTTTGTCGGATATCACGCCTTTTTGTAGTATTACGCATTTTATAAACAGTATGTACAGGGTAAAGCTATTTGGAGGTATAATACTACCACTTTGTTTTTTTCGAGATATTTTTCTATACTTAAATGCAATAGGAAGAAAATTAAACAAGTATCCTTGCATAGGAATATTATGCATAATTTTTACAAAACATATTTAAGATTCGCGCAATTGAGATATATAATAAAATTAATAACGATTTTATAAATCTTAGGTATATGTTAATAATACGACATGATCTTTTTAATCATGAAACTTACAAACTAACGGAAAAAGATTCGTATCCTAAATGCTAATAATTTTTCTAATGTAACAATAATAATACTGAAAATATATGGATAGAATTATATATAATAAATAATAACATAATTAATGATATACAAGAGCTTTTGTCGCGCATATCGATTTTCAATAATGGATAGATATTGTAACAAATACGTTGTACGTTCATTCGAAAACAAATTATATGTACACATAATAAAAATTGTATGAATTAAAATTATGTGTATACACATAATAAAAATGCGGAATTATTTTTATGTTAGACATAATTTTAATTCATCCAATTTTTATTATGTCAAGACATAATTTTAATTCATCCAATTTTTATTATGTCTAGACATAATTTTAATTTGTCCAGTTTTTATTATGTCTAGACATAATTTTAATTCAACGAATTTTTATTATGTCATGACATAATTTTAGTTCTGCCGCTAGGGAATTTTTAAGTCGATTCTTATGATTCAAGCTTGAATTCGATGTTTAGGTATCCCAGGTTGCCGATAACGGGTTACAAATAGTGCGCTCCATAGTTTTCGGTGTCCAGGTGTAATAATACGTTGAATTCGATGTCTAGGTGTCCCACGTTGCCGATGACGAGATCCACATAGTGCGCTCCGTAGTTTTCGGTGTCTACGTGTATTAATACCTCAAATTCGATATCTACGTGTCTTACATTCAGATTTAAAGTTATTAATACATCTAGACACCAAAAACTACGAAGCGCATTATGTGGACCTCGTCATCGGCAACCTGGAACACGTAAACATCGAATTCGAGGTATTATTACACCTAGACACCAAAAATTACGGAGCGCGCTATCTGGACCTCGTCATCAGTAACCTGGGTCACCTAGACATCAATTTCAAGGTATTAATACACGTAGACACCAAAAACTACGGAGCGCACTATGTGGATCCCCTCATCGGCAACCTGGGACACATGGGCATCGAATTCAAGGTATTAATACACGTAGACACCGAAAACTATGGAGCTCACTATCTAGACATCGTCATCGGCAACCTGGGACACCTAGACATCGAATTCAACGTACGATTACACCTGGACACCGAAAATTATGAAGCGCACTATCTGGATCCCGTCATCGACAACCTGGGACACGTGGACATCGAATTCAAGGTATTAATACATCTAGACACCAAAAACTACGAAGCGCACTATGTGGACCTTGTCATCGGCAACCTGGGACACCTAGAAATCGAATTCAATGTATTAATACACGTAGACACCGAAAACTACGGAGCTCACTATCTAGACATCGTCATCGGCAACCTGGAACACCTAGTCATCGCATTCAACGTATTATTACACCTGGACACCGAAAACTACGGAGCTCACTATCTAGACATCGTCATCGGCAACCTGGGACACCTAGACATCGCATTCAACGTTCGATTACACCTGGACACCGAAAACTATGAAGCGCACTATCTAGATTTCGTCATCGGCAATCTGGGACATGTGGACATCGAATTCAAGGTATTAATACACGCAGACACCGAAAACTACGGAGCGCACTATGTGGACCTCGTCATCGGCAACTTGGGACACCTAGACATCGAATTCAACGTACGATTACACCTAGACACCGAAAACTATGAAGCGCACTATCTGGATCCCGTCATCGGCAACCTGGGACACGTGGACATCGAATTCAAGGTATTAGGTATTAATACATCTAGACACCAAAAACTACGAAGCGCACTATGTGGACCTCGTCATCGGCAACCTGGGACACATCGCATTCAACGTATTATTACACCTGGACACCGAAAACTATGAAGCGCACTATCTGGACCTCGTCATCGGCAACCTGGGATACCTAGACATCGAATTCAAGCTTGATTCATAAGAATCGACTTAAAAATTTCCTAGCGGCACTTTCTGCCAAGCGTAGAGAACTTTCTTTTCCGGCAGCGGTGGTAATACGATGTAAAGATACGAAATCTCTCTACATATACATGAAGCAATTGACTCAATATATATAATTACCTAATTTACCTAAATAGAAATCTTCCTCCTGACCGATAAGTCTATCGACCTATAATTTATCTACTAGATCGTTCAAAATACGCGCGCGATATCGAAACTGGCGAGCCCGAAAGCGCCGCCAGTGGCGAAAAAGTGAAAGAGACATTTCTGATTATGACGTCATCATATAAAACGGTGTTAGGAGGAGGAGGAGGAGGAGTATCTAAAAAATTTTCACATTTGGACTTTGCGTCGCAATATCTCCGTTCGTAGGGCACGTAGCGGAAAATTATATAGGAGATACCCCCCTTATTTTGACCCCAACTATCGATCAAGCCTACTTAGAACTTGATCCGTTCACTCGTTATCGAGATCTCAACATCTCGGGTACTCGCAACCCGTCGCGTCGCGTAAAAGAGTCACGGTGCGGTCTCGCTCCGCGTGTACTTGGCGCGAGACACTACCGTGTCTCTTGATTTCATTATCAGGTACGAGGAAACGGAATTGTAGTAAACAGTGGAATATAGTTCTTCGAAAAATGCACAATGTTTGTTACTGAAACAATGTTATTATTTATTGAATATTGCGAGATACGGTGACGATATCACCAGTGATTATTTGTTGCATTTATGCATGATATATCCGCTCATTTTGAAATTACATACTTGTTTTGCACTGCAGGACCGAAAATTATAAATCAGTTGAGAAATACAATATATTTATTTAAATTTTATAATTAACACTTGTCATTTTAAACAATAAACTACACAAAACAATATATTTGCAAACAATTTAACTAACTAATGTTATTTCAATGAAATGTTTATTGATTACAATTTGACAATATCAATGATACTACATTTCAGTTGTTGGGAATAGCATTATGTATACTGATTTGCATAAAGCTTTGCAAGCTTGAAAGCGCTTTATATAATTCACATAGTTCACTGAACACTCGTAGTTTAATGCTATTGAACGTTTGCATCGAAGAAAGAATATAATAAAATTATATATATGTATACATATATATTTATATTTATATTGCAGTAAACAGAGAGAGAAAGAGAGAGAAATCGGTACAATAACGATAAAATGAGAAAGAATATTGCAGCATTTTTCAAATATTCTGATTTCTTCTTGATTTTTTAAATTTTGACTTTAAATGTTAATTAATTACCAATCAATTATATAAAGCAATTAGAGAAATAATATTCACTTGAAATTAAACAAAATATAAGATTTTTTGTAAAACACCGAAATTCTTAGATTTTCCAGACTTTTCTCAAGGAAAAATTTATTTCACATTGTGTTCTTACATGAAAGAAAGTATGAGAAATCTCAGATGTTCCGTATTTGAAGCTATATACGCCAAAAGCTTCTCCATGTTTCTTGCACTTCTTTTTTTTGCGGGCGCGTTTACCTTCTAAAACAAGAGAACAATAATTTTCGCGAAATCCGCTGAATGTGTTTTCTATATCTGGACCGCGCCATGGTATCGGAAAACCGAATGATATCAATCGATATTTTAATAGATATTATTTTACCATAAATCACGTATGCTCTACTGCTATTCGCGTTTCTCTAATAAAAAAAAGAAGAATACAAAGCGACAGAGAGACGAAAAAGGAAAGAGAAACCCCTTGTCGCTTCTTCCAATAATTTGCGACATGTTCGTTACTTTATTGATCGTCGTCTCGACATTTTATACTCTTGTGTTAATAATTAATCAAAAATTAATGTTAATAAAAATTAATGGTTGTTAAAAATATAAAACTGCATAGTGCTTAAGAAAGGCTTCAAAATATTGCTTTCAGAATTGCAATTCTTCAAGCCCGTCGTTGAAAAACAAAAATAGCTTATTTATCTTGAAGTAAAGTTTTTAGGTATCTTGTGAAGATAACATGAAAGCTGGGAAGATGAGCTTAAACATCAAGTCTTGGCTAAGCGTTTGTCCCAGGGGTTATGAAACAAGAAATCATTTAACTCCTTTTACATCATAAATCTTGTTTGGCAATAAAAATCGAATATCTTTAATTATAACTGCTCCACGATATATAATCTCTCCTTTAAATGTTTTATGTTAAAAATCTCTCTCTTTCTAACTTATTAAAGTCTGAAAATATTTTAATCTCTTTGAAAACTGTTATGAAAAGAAAACTTTATTGTAAGGCTCAAATTTTTATAAATTTTAAAGTTTTTACAAATTAAACAAACGCAAAAAAAAAACAATCTTAAAGCATAAAATAATTTTTGCATGTTGCATATTCTTTTTTCCCTTTTCTCTTTCTGTAATCGCATCTTTAAATCTTATATATCTATATACGCGATAGTACTGTAACTCCTAAATTAATCAAATCAATTTTGTTTACAAAAAAACTCATCCATTTATATTTCAATATTTCTTCATTGTGTAGGAACTGAATTATGACAAGTCATTCTTTCTTGACATAATTTAAATGGCTTGTTTCAATTACGAACGACAAGAGTGACAAGACAAGCAAAATACGTAACAAAATACAAAGCACAGAGTAAAATAAATTATGCTTTCTTTCTTTGAGTCTGCAAACGCGCGTGTACGCGTGACAAATGATGCCAGTAATTGTAGCAAACGCGTGGAAACATGTCACACTTTACTCGACTGTATACATGAAGAAAATTCCGACGCTGACAGTTTTATTTTCTGATTTAAAGTAAGTAAAAGTAATTTGTAAAAGTATAAGAAGTATTTGAGATTTTGTATTAAAGTACACAGAAATATATCAATTGTTTAATTTTAATTTTCCTAAATTTTATTTAAATATTTATAAAAACAAAGGCATCTAGGGCCTATAGGCTACGTGGATATTTATGAGTTCTTTTTCCTAATTCACATAAACGTATTGCAAAATAAAGCTGAGTTCTCTCTCTCTCTCTCTCTCTCTCTCTCTCTCTCTCTCTCTCTCGGATTTGTATAATTATAGCAACAGTAATAATGCTCGTGGAAATTTCGGCTCAGAATGCCATATTGTCAAGCACAGTAATTAATTTGTGAACATAAGCGTATAAGAGATGCGCCGCGATATGATTAAGCGGTATTATATCATTACCGAGAAAGCGGAAGTTATTAGACCTGAGTAAATCTTCGCGCCTCGTCAGACATTTGTATTCGAGTTATTCAGGACTTAGTTAAGTCTTGCCTAAATATGTCAATGTCAGAACAAAACTCGAATGTACATCCCTATCAATTTTCCGACACTCAATAACATAATATTGCTTAATTACATAAAGTTTGCTTCAACTCGACTTCTCTTTAGATTTTTTGCATAAAATTGTTATAAGCACATGTAAAAATTCATTGTATTAACTTATTTTTTAAATTATTGTAGCCAATTTTTTTTATGTAAAATTTTCTTTTAAAAGATATATAATTGTTAAATTAAAAGCTCTTTTTTATTTCAACGAAAAAAGATGAATTACTGTATATTTTGATCAATTTCTTCATAGTTACTATAAAATATCACTTTGTATCGCTACAATAATTACGTTGTAACCGTTTAAACGACAAATTATAATAAAACCCGCGGGAAGGAAATAAATTTACAGCCAGCTCGTTTTTCGTTACACACCGTTGCGCCGTTTTCCGGAACAGAATTTTCCGCTTCACCGAAAGTCCAGAGTGCTGGATTGCCAGGTAAAATGCGAGCGTGCAGAAACGCCCGTTTCGCATTTACCTGCGAAAGCTCGCCCGAGATGGAAACCGATAAAGCGGAACGTAATACGGGATTAGTATCGAATCGAATGCGATCTCTGATTAATAATTTCAAGGTGGCACGCCCGGCGTAGCTGTATAATTGGATTCGCGATCGCGCGCGATCATCCAGAGTCGTATAAATTCTCACGTGGGGAGTTAATGCCGACAAAGGACAAATATAAGGATCATTTAAACAAACACCTAT
>JASTWP010001870.1:0-57340 GCA_030770255.1 Temnothorax ravouxi | reverse complement strand
GATCCTATTGAATGCCATCTATCGGATATCCGACTTACATATATTCTTTTAATTTGAAAATGATCTATTGCGATTTGCATAGTCTTTTAATTTGAAAATGACCTATTTGAAAACGTATTATAAACGTTTTTAAATTGATGTTAATTGTTATTACGTTAGAATATTCACGTATTTTAAACGTCAATTATTGAATACATGGCTTCTAGGACTGCTAATCACTACTTATCAACGTGAAAATCACATGACGTTAGTTGCTGCCTAGGAATATTTTGAAAGTTTTACATATTGGGTTTTATATTATTCGTCATTGAGAATAAAATTTTATATAACATTTAAGATACGATACCACATAATGCATTCAGTGTATATTCACTAACAAACGATACTGAATCTTTTATAACTGCGCCTCTTATATCTTTTAAAGACTTTGTCATATTCTCACTCTGCTCAAACAAAATCTCAACAAACTGCTGTAATATGTTAAAATGAAACAAAGGGGCTAATATATTTCTCCGTGAATGCCATTTGGCGCCTAAAATATAAATAATAGAAAGCATAAGATAACATTTTAAACAAATATTGCTATGAGATGATACACGATTTTTGATATAATTTTTCATTATTTAAAAATTTTTTAATTATTTCAAATTTATGTTTTCTTTATCGCAAACTTATCGTTTTTCGATAAAACATACTCATAAATAAAGAGTTTTTGTACAATGCTTTTAATTTCTTATTATATTTATACAAAAAATTGTAATTATTTATTTAAATCAAATTATTATTATCAGTATTATATCTAAAAATTATTAATTGAGAAAAAAATGATTTTTTGATTTAAAAAGAAGAATTGAATAAAGCTTGGCCATTCCAATGTTGGACGTAAATACCATGACAAAATTATTTATTAAAGTAGCTGCACATGCATCTGCATTTATGTTATTATTTCTTCATCTCTATTACTTTATAAAGTAAAGTAATAAGATCACACAAGTTTATCATTTAAAATATTTAATATATCTACGTTTGCATAATTTTGTTTTATTATTAATATAATAAAAACTTGCGATCACTAAAACCTAATAGTGAAGTATGTACATTTATATACCTACATACATGTATAAAAATATTATTACGTTACCTTTACTGGTACTAAGACCAGTGCCCACTAAACGATGTAAAACATGATGAACTCCACTCTTATCAATATGCTTCGCACTATTTAATATTGCCTGAAATCATACAACATATTAAATTAAATACATTTTAGCTAAATTGTATTGCAGATTATTATTTCATATCGTTTCTTAAATTATTTCAGATATCTCGTAATCTTTCGCAGATTGTCTATAAGTATAAATATTTTCGAAAATAAAAATAAACACTCATCAAATTCCTGGTATCTCAATAATAAACATAGTGTTACGATAAATACCCTATTTACATATGCATGTATGTATGGACTCTCACATTTTCTTTATTAAGTCCTTATTGGTCAGATACTATTTTCAGTTTATTTATTAATAAAAAGTGCGGCCAACTGACCCTCTCACGACCTAAGTTGGTAACGCGAAAACCGCTTCTGTTATGTTCTTCTTCTCTTCTCTCCGTATATATGTCCGCGAGTCCTCGGTGCGTATTGTCCACGTCTCACTGCGTACTTTTACCCGTGTGATTATAATAAAGTTTTCTTTATACACGTGGTGTCTTTGGTTTTCGTGTGACTTTATCCCGCAACACATAGAATAAAATCTTTTATATTTTGTTTACCTTTAAATCATCTGGATGACGGACCAATACATAAGGCGTAAAGAATACCCAAGTTTTAAAAATAGAATAATATTCGTCAGATATATTTGTCATAAGCTTCCAATATTCCTCTAAAAAAATGAATGTGTGTTACATATGTATATATAGAAATATTATAAGTATGGGTATTTTAGAATAAAAAATTTTCAAATATAATTTATGTTTACGTAACCATATGAACAAAGCAAATATATAATCTCTATCAAGTTAGCCCCTCCACCATCGCAAAAAAATCCGTACCTATTAAAAAATTTAGTGCTATTTATGTGCTAATTTGTTGCTCTAGTCCGGATTTTGCCGTTTAGCAGGAAATGGCAATCGAAATGGGGGGGGGGGGGGGCTTGTCGTCAAGCTAGCCTCCCTATAATAAAAAAACCTATATAGAGTGCTCAAATCCAAAAAACAAATACACCAGAATTTGTTGCTTTTTTGTTGTTACAAGATAGCGTAAAAACATTTTTGAAATATAACGTTTTTTTTTTAAATACCCATACGGCACAAGACCCTGCAGCAACATTGCAGCAACATTGCAATCTTGCATATTGCAATGCAATAGTTCAGCAACATTGCTGAAGCAACATTGCTGAAATAACATTGTAATGTTTTTAGCCATCAAAGTCGTAGATAACGGTCGACGCGGAGAAATATAATTTGTTTATTTGCAGTTAGGGGCGAGCAACAAAATCATATGTTGCATATTCTGGTAGGACACGGTCCATAGAATATTTAAATAACAAAAAGACCCGAGCAACAAATTCCTTTACTTAGTTTTTAGACATCAAAGTCGCAGATAACGGTCGATGCGGAGATAAATAATTTGTTTATGTAGCAGTTAGGGGCGAGCAACAAAATCATAAGTTGCATATTCTGGTACGGACACGGTCCATAGAATATTTAAATAACAAAAACATCCGAGCAACAAATTCTTTTACTTAGTTTTTAGCCATCCAAGTTGTAGATAACGGTCGAAGATGCAGTGAGAAACGATACATCGGATCGATGTCGATTAGACATCGAAATCTCGATATCAATACAAAATCGATCTTCACATCAATTTCGGTATTCAGGTGGTCACAGCTTTGACATTCATCGATATCGAAATCTTTGAAAAATCGATATATTTCGTATGACAGCTAGAGCGCTTTTATAACGCCCCAATCAGCAAAAAAATGTTTTTAAAAATATTATTTTTTAACTTTGTTTCTTAAGATGCAGTCTACTATGATAATAAATATTTTCTCGTATCTGAAAAATCTGAAAAAAACACTTACCTTGGTGGGATTCGAACTCGGGACCTCTGGATCGTGAGCCAACTGCCTTACGTGGTAGACTACTTCTTAATTTAATGAAGTGTTATACATATATAGTCTACATATGTTATAACCAGCGCAAATATATAATTTTTCAAAAATCATCTTAAGAAACAAATTCAGTTTAAAAAGAGTAATAAAATTTTGAATTGGATATGTGATATAATATTTCTTAATGTCCGGTGAATGTCAGAAACCAGTGCCGGCTCATTACGAAATTCACCCGGGATGTCGAATAAATATTAAGTAAATGTTTTTTCAAATTATTATTGCAAGTGAATAAGTAATGTAAAATAAATATTAAATTAATGTCGAATAAATATTAAATAAATGTTTTTTCAAATCATTATTGCAAATAAATGAGTAATGTAAAATAATTATTAAATTAATGTCAAATAAATATTAAATAAATGTTTTTTAAAATTATTATTGCAAATGAATAAGTAATGTAAAATAAATATTAAAGTTAAATAAACGTTTAATAAATATTTTTTCTAAATCATTACTTTAAATAAATAATTAATGTGAAATAAATATTTAATAAACATTAAATAAATATTATTTTTACAATGGATTGTATAAATGTATAATTAATAAAAAATAAATATTAAAAACACATTTAAAAAACATTGTCTGCTGATTGGGGCGCTTTTTGATGTCATAAAGAGAGTTTGCAAACGGAGGGAATTCCATTCCAACCTCTTTGTAAGAATTTTGACATTTATGAAAAATATAACAATCGAATCAATGTCGAAACAATATCGAATTGATGTCGATTTGAACTCTTCGACATCGATTCGACATTGTTTCGACATCGATTCGATTGCTATTTCTTACTGCAATAAAATACCATATAAAATCAATAAATAAACTAACTAAAATTATCAATTTAAACAAGAAATTAAATTTTAAATTTTTTTATTTATATCCCAAAAAATATGGGATCCCAAATTAAGAGTACAGAGGCGTTTGGCAGAAAACTAAATCTTTACCATAGTCTATTTTAAAGGAATATCTGGCACATTTCGTATTTATTATTATAACTAACTCACAAAAATGATCAAATGGTTAAAAAATTGGCAAAAGTTCTTATAATCTAGTAAGAAAAAGAGATAAGATATAAGTAAGACGTCAAAATAGATTTTTATAACTTAAAGTATTCTCAAAAAAATATAAATAATAACACATACGTTTCCAAAATAATTTAAACAATTTTTTATAATTTTTTTAAATAGTTGATCAATTTCGTGAATTAGTACGTTAAAAAGTACGTTAAAAAGAAAGAAAGAAGAAAAAAGAGGAAACATACACACACGTACATAAATATACATTATAACAGAAAATATTATCATAATTTAATTATATTAAGTAAAAGGTAAACGCAAGAACATAAAATTAAGTAAATATATGTCGATTTTAAACAATTTAAACCACTCAGCTGAAGCTGAGCGGAAAATAGCCAGTGGGAAATAGTAATCGAATCGATGTCGAAACTATGTTGAATTGATGTCAAAGAGTTCAAATCGACATCGATTCGACATCGTTTCAACATCGATTTGATTGCGTGCATCATGTATGACTCTTAATTATTCGGCAAAGTTGTCCCAATATATTTTAAGAATATTTTATAATAATATATTTTAAATATTTATAATATTTTTAAATAAATTTATAATTAATTAATAATATAATAATAACTCATTATTCTCACTGAAAAAAGTAACTTATCGTTACCATAACTCGTTTTTCTCATCGAAAAACGTAATCCCTGGTAACAAATTTTTCATATAACAACATATATATAAATGTATATAATCCTTTTTTAAAAAGGGCATTATATATATATATATATATATATATATATATATATATATATATATATATATATATATATATATATATATATATATATATATATATATATATATTGTGACGTTGCAGTTTCGCTGCATCGTGGCAGCGCCCCGCCGCCGTCACAAGGCGCGGGATTTCGATAATTCGCGCCCGAGGACGATTTACCGAGTCAGAGCGAGAGATCTCCAGGGGCATAATTGTAATTGCGTTTCCGTACTCTAATCCTTTTTTTTGTTATTTTGTAAATTGCGTGGCGCCTCACCGAGCTGAGACCTGGAGTTCCTGAGGAGCGGATTATGGAGTGCAGGATCAGACGGAAGGAATCGAGCGACTTATCGATTGACGCGGACGGACCACGGCGAAACTCGCAGGCCGGCGGGCGCAGGGGAGCGCGGAAGGAAGCTCGCGCGGCACGTAATACGGCGACGGACGGACCCATAGAGGCAGGGCCCCGGGACTCCGGGGCGGAAATGAACTTCGCCTGCCCTCCGCACCTGTAAAAGGGATTCCGGGACGGATGGCCACCGTTCCCGGACAGAACGAGAAGCGCGGGGACGTTAGCGTCCTCGCCCAGACCGGGAAGGATCCCGGCGAAAATTACCGTGCACGCAGAGAAACTTGGAAGCGCCCTGCGGGAGCAGGATTGTCGGCCCTGTGCAAGGATCCGCCGCGAGCTTGCGGGCTCGCCCCTAATTGGTCCGCGCGATAGCGTCGAGCGGCTGCGTACGCCCGGGGTGGGGCGCGCAATCGATTCCGCGATCGAGCGAAATTTCGGGAGCACTCGTAGATCGTCCTCGATAACCACCGCACGTCTGAGTACTTGTCGCGGCATTAATTGAACATTTTGACGATTTCTGGCACTTGTCTCGGCCTTGGAGCGACGGCGAGGAGCCTCGAGAGAGAAGGACCAACGGTGAGGTTGCCTCGGTATTATCCTTGATCATGTAAAGCCACGATACCGCCCTCCGGGTCGCGCTCGCTCGAAACATATTCGGTAACCGGCGGCATGCGCCGACAAAGAGTTCATTAGGCGATTGATACCGAGAGCGAGGGGCCTTGGAATGGTATCGCGGCCGTGGGATTATTATCGAGTCGCGGAAAAGCTTCTGGAGATCGCGGTAGATGTGTCCGCGGATTTCGTATCGCGAATTCACCGCCTCGTGTAACCTTAGTGTTCGCGAACGCAAGATTATTGCGTGGTAATTCGTCCGGTCGGGGACGCTAGACCGTACACGCGGTAATGGCCGCGTCTAGAATGTTCGCCTGTTTCACGTGTTGAGATGTTTCGCGTTGAAGAGTCGCGTTTCGACGATGTTCGCGTCCGGATAATTCGCGTTAGATTGTAATTCGCGTTTGATTCTCGTTCGCGTGAGATTTAGTGCGTTACGTTATGATTCGCGTTGGATTGTTATTGCGTTCCGTAGGATTCGCGGTAAATTGCGTATGGTCGGGTTCGTTATTGTCTCTTGCGTGGTTACTCGCGGAAATTCCGTACTTTCGCGTTAGCTACGGTGTTTTGCGTCATGACGAGGACCTCTGCTCCTCTTTCTTCGCGTCGAAACGTTGTCTTGCTGACAACCGCGCATTGCGTCGGACATTACTCGCGCTATGATTATCGCGTGCGTTAGATAATGATTTGCGTTAGATTAAGATTTGCGTTGGATTAAGATTTGCGTTAGATTAAGACACTCGCGTTAGAATTAAGGAGTAGCTGGCGACAGAACTTCTGCACGGCTCGGGACGTGGCACTCACGCGCTTCGGGCGTGACACCCGGCTATTTCGTGTTCCTTCGCGTTAATGATACTATGATTTCGCGTTACTCCGGTTCTTAATGATACGATTATTTCGCGTTTACTTCAATTCTTCATATTCGGCTGTGTCTTTCGTCGGCCAGCCCCGTTAGCGATAAGTTTAATTATTATTACTGTTCCTGATTCAAAACCTACGTAATATTCTGTTTCTCTTGACGCCCACGCTGTTAGCGTTGTTTAATTTCTTTTCTGGCGTCCGCGCTATTCTTCACCGACTTGATTATTAGCTCAGAATAAACCATGTTACTTTGTTTTCTAATGATCTGAATTCGTGATTTCGAGTCCACCCCGCCGAATGCCGCGCTGCCCTCCTATCACCCCGCCCACACTCCTTAGCCGAGCTGGCCGATTTCTCACACACCGAATTAATCCTGTTTGGCGTTACGTTTGGTTGGAGAGAGACTCGTCGGGGAGGCCTTCCACCTTTCTCTCCTTTCCCCTTTTGATCCGGCACACGCCCCGGAGGCGGTCCGGGAGTGAAAAAAACCGTGACAATATATATATATATATATATATATATATATATATATATATATATATATATATATATATATATAATTTATATAAATTTATATAAATTATATATAATATATATTAGATCGCATACTTAGTTAATGTATAATTTAAAACACAATAATTTTCAGCTTTCTTCGATTCAGGAAACAATTTAGTGCTTTTCATCTCATAAGTCGAATCGATATCGAACCGATATCGAATCGTTGATAATGGACAAACATGAAAAACATTGAAAATCTTGAAAGAAAGTATTATATTATATTGCTACCCAGCGAGAAATGACCTATCGAATCGACGTCAAATTGACGTCGAAATCATCGATATTACATCCATATCGAAATAATGCTCGAAATTTGAAGCTTATTTCGATGTTTGTGCTTTATGACATTTTTTAAAAGAAGAGATTATTTGTGACATACATTCATCGCGCCAGACTGTAAACAGGCAAATTATGTATTTTTTGTTAAGACATCGATATTTCATCATTTCGATATCGATTTGAAGCTATTTTGATTTGCCTGTCAAATATATAATAACTTGCCATTATATAAAATACAATATGAATAAAAAATTATATTGTATTGGCAGACATGGATAATGTAAATATTTTATAATTTGAACATTATAATAATTGCATTACAATATTAATTTTTTTAGGCTTCTATTTCTAGTTACTTATAACTGTAAAAGTCACAACAAAATTCCTGTTTGTAATTTGACAATTTTGAAAATTAAAATATTATATAACAGGTACATTTTCAGTACTACATCCGCTCATTTATTAAATAAGAAGTTAAATTAAGCAACTAATTAATAAATTATTAATATTAATATTAATACAATAAGGTATTTACATTTATCAAAATAAAAAATAAGTTCAATTATGAAAATAAATATTAATAATTGGACTTATTAAAAATTAAATAATTTGTTCAGATATTGCGCTCGAATTCTTTTCGCGTTTTACAACGCCCGATCGTTTCATATTAGATGGCGCGATGCGCGAGTTGCCACTCTCAAAGAGCCCCTGCCGGCCCCACCTCTTTCCTCACTCGTTAGGTGTCATGGCCGCACTTGCTTGCGTTTCTTCGAACGTGTCGAGTCTGTTACCTCTTTCTTAACGGATTGATCGTTGCGGCACGTGTTCTGGAGACCAACCGAGCGAGAGTCGGATCACCAGGGAGAGCTCACTGCCAGGAAAGGGAGAGCTGCGGCAGCTAGCGTCCGAGAGGGAGAGTCGAGGCGAGGAGTCCGGTTCAGCGAGCGGAGCCCTTAAGAGATTTTCATTGGGACGCCATATTTGTTACTTTCATTTGAGGATTCATATTTTTAGGGTTTATACCGTCATTTTTAAGGATTAACCATTAATTAAAGGTTAACTATCACTTGAAGGTTAACCATCATCCAAAGAAAAACCCTTAAAATTGGGTATAACCGCCAATTAAAGATTAACCTTCAAATGATGGTTAACCTTCAATTGGCGGTCCGAAATCACTCCCAACTTTAAGAGTTTTTCTGTGGTGTTTTTTTTAACGGTTTTTTTTAACACCGAAAGTTGAGTGCATTTTTCCATAAGGGTATATCAGTAATTATTATATGCTATTTATGAAATTTAACATAGCAAGTGTTTATATTATATCTATTTCAACAGTTATTTAACTTATTGTTAGAGATGTTGATTTTGTACAGACATTTTATTCTCAAAGTCAAACATTTCAAAAATATAAACTCATAAAAGAGAGAAAATTAAATACACATCTGTTCTACTAATTCTAATATTAATTTGTTTACAATTTATGTCTTTTTTACATTTTGCATACAAGACTATTTATATTTGACGTACATATGATCAGTATATTAGGAACAAGTTATGGCGCAATTTACTTGGGATATAAAATAACCATTTACTTTTACTTTTAATAATTTATTTTTAATTTAACAAATTGACTTTGTAAAAAAATGCATTAATGACAAACTTCATTCAATGACAAACTTTCCTAAATCTTAATTACACTGAATCAATCTATGTTAATTGCACTAAGTCAATCTGTCAAATCTGTTTTTTTGTGATAATAATATACATTATGTGCAATATATATTCTCTATCTAGACTTAAATAATATATATTTGCGATTATAAATACATATATGTACAACTCTATCTAGCGACTTAAATAATATATGTTTTTCATTGCCCAATATTAAATATATATCAAATCTAGATATTTAATTGTCGTTTAATTTAAATTTTAATAAGTCGTTAAAAAGTATTTAGTATTAGATATATAATAAGAGTATATAGTAAATAATATATTTCATTACATACAGATATAATGTAATTCAATCACGAACGAGGATGGTTGTTGAGAGAACGTTTGGAGTTTGGAAGCGACGATTTCCTTGCTTAGCAAGAGGATTGTCTTTAAAACTTATTACCTGTACAGCAGTTGTTTCAGCTTGTGCAGTTTTGCACAATTTATCCTTACAATTTAGAGATATTCTCCCAAAAGATCCAGATGATGATGCAATTGAAAATGTTGAAGAATTGCATTATAATGATCCTCATTGGCAGCCTGCTGATGGTTTTATTGTTAGACAGAACGTAGTTCGAGATTTGTTCCAGTAATTTACGAACAATATCCTCTACGTTTCCATACGTTTGTTGCCTTGCAAAATCCATTGTGATCTTAGAGAGAATTCACACTTTGGCAGAATAGCAGAAAGCAGAAAAGCAGCAGCCAATCAGGACTTGAGCTGATAGTAAGCATACTACAGTATGCATGCACAGTACATTCTGCTTATTACTAGCGCAAGTCCTGATTGGCTGCTGCTTTTCTTTCTGCTATTCTGCCAAGGTGTGAATTCTCCCTTAGACCCTCATCTAAAAAATAATTGTTCTCCTCTAATATATATATATATATATATATATATATATTATATATTATATATATATTAATATATATATATTATATATATATATTATATAATATATATATATATATATATATATATATATATATATATATATATATATATAATATAATATAATATATATATATATATTAATTTCCATGTACGTTTTAACGTTGCAAATATTATGCCGCGTTTTTTACGCGTAAAAATAAATATTAAATAAAATATGTTATTATAAAAAAGATTATTAGTATGGTTACTGGAAATAATATTTTCTTATCCTTTACATGTATATATGTATTCAAATAAATGTATAATTGATGAAAACTTGTTTTAAATTATTCATTAAGAGAGAATCGATCTTCACCATGGACGCTTTTATTATAACTTATTTTAAAAGAATAAGAAAACAATTTTTTTACAAAACAGCAGGTCCCCAATAACTATCTAAAGTTAACGGTCCTTGTATTTCGACTCCTTTTTCTTTTGTGACAATGCCAATGATGATACTAAAAAACAGAGCAGATTGATGACAATACAATTAAAATTATTAATTACACACGTACGAATTTTAATAGCTTACCTTTGGGAAAGATCTTGCGTCTCTGTAGAAAAGAACTTGCATTACTTTGTACAGAAGTTCGATAGCTTCCTCCTTATTCATTTGGTTATTATCCTCGTAAGCTTTTTCTCAATATAGGCGTTGCCATGTAAGCACCGTATCCAGTCGCAATAACAGGATCGTTGTAAGCTGTCCCAAGCTATCCACAGTTCCTAAAATCTGAAAAGGCAAAACTCCGATTTACGATGTACTTGAAGACACGAAGTATGTTGAAGAAACATACACTTACGGTTCTCCATTTTCCAAATCAGCAATAATAAAATTGTTCCAAAACGGATCGAAATTTGATCGTCTGTTATACATGACACGCGTTAGCCAGCAAAGTAATGCCTTTGGCTTTAAACTAAATCCATCATCCAAGCATTGCTTCTCGAGACTGAAACAAAAGTGTTGACGTAAATTAGCGCTTTTGATACTTATTGGAAACTGTAATGTATTCTTATATCGTACAATAACTTTACAAAACTTTTATTAGTTTATTACATAGCACTCTATGTAATAAACTAAGATGTATTAATTAAAGAATATTAAAGACATGAAAAAAAAACTATGCTGAGACTCACATCTTTCTTTCCACATAGCTCTTGATGCACTGCAAATCCACATAACCTCCGGACGCACCAAGGATGATGTTATCATTAACTTTCATAAGACGTTCCAGATTTCTGTAACGAGCGAGTGATCCGTAAGATCCTAGGACGTCTGCCGCTATAATTCCATCTTTGAATTGTATGCCAATGATGTAAATAATAGAATGAGAGTTAAAATAAGCACTTATCATATCTTCATACTGTAAAGTAATAAATGTACAATCGAATTTCCCGCGTAGCGAGCGCTGTCCTCGAACTAGAGTTGAGATTTTCACTCCGTGGCGCCGCCGGAAGGCATTGTCTGAAACAATAACTTGGGTTGCTAGACGGCCGCGATTGGTCGATTCGAATGGAAGAGGATCACGCGTTAACAAGTGATTTTAAAAAGACGGTTTGCGTGCGTGTTCGTGCAGGTTCAAGCGCGATCCGTGCAGGAGAGAGTTCGTTGCGAGTAAGCGCCTAGACAAGACGTACGTGCGGAAGACTCTAAGCCGAAGACTCTAAGCGGAAGACTCTAATATGTATTTCCGACGTTACTTCAATTACGGTTTTACTCGTAAGTCCGTGCAATGGACTTCTTGCGGTTAATGTGTTGAATGGAAATATATATATTAAACTGAACTCGTCATTTCCTTCACTTTAACCCGCTCATATCCTACGTGTCTTACGCTTCGCGTTACGTACATATTATTGCCATCCTCACCTCTCAGCAGAGAGTTATTAACAATATCAAGCTAAATCTAACATTAAATCTTACAGTTCAGAAGTGGGATAGAAATCCGCGAGTGCGGCCATTAGTGTCGTTGGATCAGTGTCCGTTTTACGATACTTGACTTTCGCCGCGGTAACCTTGTACTCTGTTCTCGTAATATACAGCGAAATTACACCGAGAGGTTCGTAGACACTCTCGTTAGATTTATTGCAACCGTCAGAGATATGCATGATTTGAAATAGATGTATTTAAAATAGAAATACAAAATGCAAAATACCTATTTTGCATTTGCATTTTGCTCGGGGGGCGGTAGAGCCGTACCCGGATTTGCAAAAAACGCGAACTCGAAGGACCAGGGAAGTGGTGTAAAGACTCCCCAAGCGAGATAATTAAGCGAAGTGCGACTCACCGTTCGTTGTGCCGTCGACTCCTGTAGAATTCGTCTCTCGGGCGAGCTCGTGAACGTCACGGCAGCAAGCAGGCAAGCGGAGTAGTAGCAGGCAGGCCGCAAGCAAGCAATAGGCAGCAAGTAAGGCAATAGGCAGCAAACGAGGCAAGCAGAGAAAATAGGCGATCACACTAGCAGGCAGTTAACTTAATCTCTCTCTCGAGCTCCGGAATATCCAAGCCCGTGTGCTCCGAGACGTCGAGACGTCGCGACGGTTAGACGATGAGTGAAAAAAAGTGCTCGCGGCGCTGGAACAGTGTCGCGAGCGAGTACTCGTTCTTCAGGCGGGTGTCCTCGGGGGGGGGGGTGAACGAGGGCAGCACCGATTGGTGAGTCGCGCAAATATCGATTCCGCGTCGATCGCGATCCGCCGACGTTTCGCGCGAGTCACCGATATGCTTAAATACTAGGTATGCGAAAGACTACTAGATACAACGGATACAAACGGGACTAAACTAACGATTACGATACATGCACCTACATACAGTTTGGTGAGCGCCAAACACATTTAAAATGCATTTTTTCAAATCCTATTTTATATTTTTAATTAAATAGATTTTATTTCCTATTTTTTATTTTCAAAATACATTCAAAATACATTTTTCTCACTCGAGATATTGATATGATGTGATGTATTCAGAGACCCGAAATCGGCAGCCATCTTGAGCCCATTGTAAAGCCTTGTGTACACGATAGTAGAAATCGGTCCGAGTTTCGGTTTAAGCCAATCAACTTGCAGCTCTTACAGAAAAGCAGCAGTTTCATTGGCTTAAACCGAAACTCGGACCGATTTCTAGTATCATGTATCATGTACACAAGGCTTAAGATTTGGCAACATTAAGGTGTAGCACATATGTCTATGGTGCAGCTCTTTTCTTCATAGAAGCAGCACAATAAAGGTGGAAGCACATAAAATTATATATACATCTTTATTAATAGAAAAAGAACGCTGCATATGGACCCCTTCTGTCTTTGTCTATGCGCGCATGCGAGACAAAGACAGAAGGGGCCCACCTGCAGCGTTCTCTTTCTATTCTTCTCGTTCTTCCTCTATCGCTTTTTCAGCTCGCTTGCGCACTCTATTCTTCTATCTTCTATCTCTATGGTTTGAAAGTTTGAACGCGCCTTTTGATTGTGTAACGTTAGGTTAGTACTAGTAGTAAATATACCGGCGTGTTTTGTGAATAACGGAAATACGAAATTACGCAGACTTATATTTTATATTCTTGTTATTATATAATTTGGCGTTTTTGTGAAGAGCTTTTTGTTTGTTTGCTGAAAATGAATGTTGAAAAAATGTAAGTATTATTCTTATTAATATTCCAAGAAAATAAGCCATTGTTTTAAGATGAAGGTTATGTCATAGACAATAAATGGATTTTTAGTATTTTCACCTAGTATCTGTCTATCTGTGTTAATTGTTCATGATTTTTTCTTCATCAAATAGCTTGTACACTTTTACTTTTTCTAATCCTACAAATTGAACAATAAAAATAATTTGGATGTATACAGAAGTCTTTATTTTATCAAAGTTTCTTATTGTTATTATATTATTCTATAAGTTCATAGTGCCACAGATAAATACGGTAGTTAGGTTAGGGGTATAAGTGTTATTTATAGATAAAAATTCATTAATTTGTCTATATAATATTTATTTGTGTATACAAGCGAAATTATTTATCAATTATTTTTTTTAAATTAAAGAAACATGATGTGAATTGTTGGTTGCATCATAAAATATTTACACCTTTACTTTGTTTTTATGTAAATTTAATTATTAACATTTTTTTTAGAGATGAAAATTTGCCACTAATTTTAAAACATTTCTTTAAAGATGTGAAAAAGCATGATGATAATGAAAATGTATCTGCCGTGTGTACAACATGTGCAAAAACATTAAAGGGAAGTCTTGTTGCCACCACAAACTTTTTAAGTCATTTAAAAGTGCCCAGTCAGAAATGTAACCTTGATTCAAGGTTGATTCAACGTCGATATGGTTGACAGCTGGTTGAGTCGATAAGAAAGTCGATATTCCTGCAATATCGATCATGTCCAGTGTCGATTCAAGGTTGATTCAACGACAAAGCGATTAATAGCGCTGTTTTGAGTGCGCACTTATAAAATTTGATCAGATTATATATATCTTTAGATTTTAATCTTAAAAAATATTACATAAACAAATATTTACATAAACAATTTCGTGTTTATGTAAATTGTACAAAATAATTTTATGGACGTTTAAGAAATGGCGTAATTGCGCGATTAATCACATGTATAAATATAGATTTTATATATAGGACCTATCCAGACAAACACTGCATAGCTCTAATCTGTGTGTGTGTGTGGGGGGGAGGTGGATATGCGCGCGCGCGTGCATAAACCATGCATATATCTATAAAGTAAATAAATTATACAATTGAATTTTACAATCACGCGCGTAAAATAAGACTGGATAATTTTCTGTGTATATATATATATATATATATATATATAACCATATATATATATATATATATATGGTTATATATAAAGTTATGCAAAGTCCGGATTGACCCTGGAGGCCATACTGTATGAAATCTGCAAAAATTACGACTTGCGAATTATAAACGAGTCTATAAGAAAACACATACGTATACATAATGCAACATTAAAATAATTTATTTAATCATATGATTGACATGCAAGCTCATCGGTGTTCGCATTCAGTAACCGCTTGTAAAAAGTTTTCACGGACCCGCGGTTGAATAGCGCGCCATAAGCGGCGTTGCTGTGATCGTAGATCAAGTGGAGGGGATGTAGGATTCCGACCGGAACATGTGTTAGCGCACGACTTGCACGTTCACGTTGGACGGTCCGCGCTGCACGGTCGGCACGGTATGAATATTGAAGTATTTTTTTATGGTCACAATTTATATAATGGACATTGATACTAAGCGGGTAAGTACTATTTTTCTTATACTTGATTGTTTTTATTTTTATGTAAAATAATAATAATAGGGTAGATAATTTAGACGTACGGTTATTAAGCTTTTGTAAGTACATAACCTATGATATAGCTAACAAACGTTTTCCCTGCGATATCTTGTTGACAACATATTATATGATTCATATATAAATTGTTTTTTGGGAATAAATCGTGCGTGAAAGGATATGTTTATTGAAGTCCATCCCAATTTATTTCTTAATATCGTCTTTCTCACGAGTCGACTCCCTGTCTCTCTGTCTCCGGGGTCTCGCAATCCGGACTTCGTGCCCTTCGAGAAGTCGCTCGTCGGATCATATTTCGCTCGGTTTGATGTTATTAGTTATCGTTTGTGTCATGCCTGTAACGTTCCCGCTTATTGTTGCCTGTATTTATGTTTTTCCCATGTAACGTCTTTCGCTATTTTTCGACCTCGTTATTTCTTTCAATTAGACTGTTTCGCCGGTCAGGTATATGGCGATAATCGCCACAGTTTAATTAAAAATTATGGCAGCTTTATGACTCCTGCACACAGAACGCGACAAACGTTTTACTGCATCCTGTGTGCAGCAGCCTGGTAGCTGCATTTCAATATTCACTGGCAATACTGAAAATCTACAATAATTCGCACATAATATGTACTATAGATTTGCAGTACTGGCACTAAAGATTAGAACACGCACAGCATGTGTATGCAATATATTTTTCTTTCCATCTTGTGGCAATATAAATATATATGTATACGTTATACTTTTTGTGTGTGAAAGTATTTTTGCTTTGAATAGCAAAGTGAATATACATATCTATATATATAATCAGTTGTGTTATATTGTCCTTATAAACAAAGAAAATAGTTTTTAGTTTTATTTTTTTATCATGTATGTCGATTCTCGTTTCTTTGTAGCGCTATAAACGTAGTTGGAAGGAGAAGGCTGAGAGAAAAGTTATAAAAAAATTAAAAGTTCAAGAGCAACAAAATTATGTTTCGAAAAGTCCATAGATTACTGGAACCAAAATGCAATAGTTCGAGCAACAGCAATAACAATAAGGACCACGCACACAAACACTGGAATCTAAACCCCGGTCAAATTTCTCCAAACTTTGGGATTTTTTAGTTTATGACCCCTCGATCAAAAGTCCTTATGGGCCAGAACCTCCAAGAAGTCATGGAAAAGAGTTATGGGGTATGGAAGTCGACGGAATATAAGTAGTCGAGTATACACGTTTTTACCTTTGAAATGTCTCAAATTCAAGGGGATCTATTATGATAACTAATGGGACAAAACTTCTTGAACTTGGAGAGGACTATCTGATAGTTTGGACCAATCTTGGTCATAAAGTCTAACTAGGGTCCGGTAGGGCCCAGTAAGGGCCGAGCCAGGTTTTTAGGATGGAAACCTGGAGTCATCGCAGAATCAGATTCTGTGACTAGAAATATATTCAGATATCATACTAACATTTCATAACCGACCCGAACAATTAAAGCAAGATCCGGTGTGAATCCGATCAATTAAGGCAAGATCCAGTGTGGACCCGACCGGTTAAGGTAAGATCCGGTGTGGACCCAATCAATTAAAGCAAGATCCGGCGTGGACCCAACCAGTTAAAGCAAGATCCGGTATGGACCCGATCAATTAAGGCAAGACCACCCGTGTGGACCCAACCAGTTAAGGCAAGATCCGGTATGGACCCGATTAATTAAAGTAAGACTCGTGTGGACCCGATTAATTAAGGCAAGATCCGATATGGACCCGATCAATTAAAGTAAGACCCGTGTGGACTCAACCAGTTAAGGCAAGATCCGGTGTGAACCCGATCAATTAAGGCAAGATCCAGTGTGGACCCGACCGGTTAAGGCAAGATCCGGTGTGAACCCGATCAATTAAAGTAAGACCCGTGTGGACCCAACACGTTAAGGCAAGATCCGGTGTGAATCCGATCAATTAAGGCAAAATCCAGTGTGGACCCGACCGGTTAAGGTAAGATCCGGTGTGGACCCGACCGGTTAAGGTAAGATCCGGTGTGGACCCGATTAATTAAGGCAAGACTCGTGTGGACCCGATTAATTAAGGCAAGATCCGATATGGACCCGATCAATTAAGGCAAGACCCGTGTGGACCCAACCAGTTAAGGCAAAATCGGGTCCACACCGAATCTTTCCTTAATTGGTCGGGTCCACACCGGATCTTGCTTTAATTGTTTGGGTCGGTTATGAAATGTTAGTACCATATCTGAATATATTCCTAGTCATAGAATCTAATTCTGCGATGAATCCAGGTTTCCATCATAAAAACCTGACTTGGCCCTTACTGGACCCTACCAGACCCTAGTTAAACTTTATAGCCAAAATAGCATTAGTTATCATAATAAATCCCCTCGAATTCGAGACAATTTAAGGATAAAAACGTGTATACTCGACTACTTATATTTCGTCGACTTCGATACCCTATAACTGTTTTCCATGACTTCCTAGAGGTTCGGGCCCATAAGGACTTTTGATCGGGGAGTCATAAGCTAAAAAATCCCAAAGTTTGGAGAAATTTGACCGGGGCCCAGATTCCAGTGTTTGTGTGCGTGGTCCTTTGTCAGTTTTAATAGAATCTGAAGAAGAGGAAAATTTGCAACTTAATGAATTAATAGATTTTAATCAGCATTCTCAAAGTGAGCTTGAGATTTAAGAAGATATAGCTTTTGAAAGACTTTCAAATGTCATAAGTTCTGTTGAAAATATAGATAAAAGTGAAAATAGAGGTGAAAATGAAAGTATAGATGAGAGTGAAAATACAGATGAAAATATAAATGAAAGTGAAAATAGAGATGAAAATGAAAGTATAGATGAGAGTGAAAATAGAGACGAAAATGAAAATATAAATGAAAGTGAAAATACAGATGAAAAGCAGAAAGAAAATTATGTTTTATTAGCTTTACGTAAATGGGTTTATCAGGTGGTGTTATTTCCATGTCTAAAATAGATGAATTACTTGCGAAACTTCGACCTGTATTTAATAATCTGCCTAAAAGTTATAAAACTTTACTGAAAACTGATGATGTACATATTACTCACTTTGAAAATGGAGGACAATTTTGGTATCGAGGAATAAAAAATTATTTGGATGGACTTACTTTAGAAAATTACTTGCAAGTGAAAAAAAAAATTGAAATAGATATTAATACTGACGGACTCCCCCTTTTTCGGAGTTCAAAGAAAAAGTTTTGGCCAATATTAGGACATCTCGTAAGAACTAAAAATGAACCCTTTGTTATTGCTATTTATTTTGGAAATTCTGATCCGAATAATGTACAAAAGTTTTTACAAGATTTTGTAAATGAAGCTGATAATCTAATTACTAATGGTTATATACGAAATGAAAGAATTTATGACTTTTTAATTAGACATTATGTTCTTGATGCTCCAGCTAGAAAATTAATAAAATGTTGTATAGGTCATAATGGATATGCTTCTTGTAAGAAATGTACGGTATGGGGAGAACAATTTGATCATAGACAAACGTATGTTGATCTACATGCTCCTTTAAGAACTGACAAAAGTTTTGAAAATCAAATGCAGCCTCGTCATCATAAAGGAATATCACCTCTTCTTCAACTCAATACTGTAGGATCGTAACGGAAGACACGAGGTGTATTAGGAATAAGCAAAGAAATTTTATTATTAACGAAGCGCACAAACGTCTTGGTCGTAGAGCTTCTCTCGGGCGACTGCTTTCATTCTCCTCTCAGCCAAGCGAGGGCGCCGCTGCGTCGCTCGCGATCCCACAATACCAAAATATTATTGTATCTCATTGCGTGCTGTCTGGTCACTGCTGATTGGCTGCAGCGTGTCGCGCCGTGCTTGCGGACCTATACGGGTTTGATCTATACAGCTTCGAACTAGAAATCATCTCTTGCTTGGGTTGTACTCTTTGCTGTGGTCAACGGATCATGCAGCGTGCGTGCACCAAGTGTAATAAACTGATTGCGACTGCATCAATCGAATGCGAATGCAAAAGATTGTTTCATTCTGGATGTGTCAAGCCATACTCTCGTTCCAAGTATGCAGATACTTGCTGTAAATCATTGGCTGCTCCATTAAAATTACCTCTTACACCTGAGGTGCAAAATGTCGTGGTACCATCGACTGCCTCATCTGCTGCCCTTCTTACACCGGGGGTTGAGTGTACGGAGCTGTTGGATTTCACCAGTGTGGCTCCTCCTGCTGGCGTCCGTGCACTGCCACAACCAGTGACTGACAACACGACGAATGCGCTGCCACAATCGGTGACTGGTGACACAACGAATGCGCTTTTGCGTCAGCTTGTGGAGCAGATGAGGTTGTCCGAAGCCCGATCTGAGGCGCGATTTTCCTCTCTAGATGACAAACTCGATCAACTAAATAACTTGGCTAAAAGTGTCGACCGCAACAGCCAGCGTATCGCGGAATTGGAGCACCAGTGTGCCGCTCTCGCGAATGAAGTGCGCTATTTAAAGATCTGTTTAAAGAGCGACTTAAAGAACGAATTGACGAGTGAATTGGAAGGCGACCGGAATAGCTCTCGTCTTCCGCGATCTCTTTCGTCTCGAGTCTCACGAACTTCCGATATTATCATTTCCGGGATACCAGGTTCTCAAACCGACACATCCGAACAGCTTGTTACTTGTGTTTTTCGCGCGCTGGGTACACCACAGCTTGTTTCCGATGTTCTTGAGACTCGAGAGGTGCGGGTTAGCAATGCGTCCGCGATGCATGATGTGGCGCCTAGCACTGTCTCCGCTTCTGTTCGTGCTGCTAAACCACGATCAATTATTGTCATACTTAAGTCGCGAGAGATTCGTGACTACATTCTTGGTGCTATGCGCCGCAAGCGTCGACTGACTGTCTGCGATGTTTTCTCTAGAAATGTCCCCGGGCACATTTATATTAATGAGCTACTTCCTACGCATGTTTATAATTTGTTACGCCGGACTCTCCCTCTCCCTCTCCCTCTCCCTCTCCCTCCCTCTCCCTCTCCCTCTCCCTCTCCCTCTCCCTCTCCCTCTCCCTCTCCTCTCTCTCTCTCTCTCTCTCTCTCTCTCTCTCTCTCTCTCTCTCTCTCTCTCTCTCTCTCTCTCTCTCTCTCTCTCTCTCTCTCTCTCTCTCTCTCTCTCTCTCTCTCTCTCTCTCTCTCTCTCTCTCTCTCTCTCTCTCTCGATGAATTCAATCTGTTAAATCCTAGACAGTCTGCCTACAGGTCTGGCCATAACACTCAGTCCGCTCTATTACGTGTCTGTGACGATATCAGGCGTGCGATTGATGACGGCCTTGTAACTATAATGGTTCTCTTCGATTTCAGCAAGGCATTCGACACTGTCCCACATTCTCAACTTTGCATAAAGCTGAAGGAATTAGGGTTCTCAGATGAAGCTATAATGTGGTTCTTCTCTTACCTAACTGGCCGATCCCAGGCGGTGGTAGACGACGTTGGTAACATATCGGTGTGGCTGTTCACGTCATCTGCAGTGCCGCAGGGCTCTGTTCTTGGTCCTCCACTATTTTCTCTGTACATCAACGATATCGAACGTGTTTTGAAACATACGAATCACATGCTGTTTGCAGATGATGTTCAAGCCTATCTCTCGTGTCCGCCGACTAATATAAATCGTGGTCTTGAACTGATTTCTAGGGATGCCAGGGCCATCTTCGATTATGCAGAATTAAACGGTCTCAAGCTCAATCCTAACAAGTGTGACGTCCTGGGTGATGCGAGGTGGCTCGATCCGGCAGAACGTCTCCGTCGAATGGGTTCTTCTTCCGCTGTTAAGGGGGTAAAACCCCAGGATAAATAGCTGTTGTTCGGCGATGTGGACTATGGCTCCTCGGGTCCGTTGAAGGTAGGTGTTTCAATAATTTTATCTTCCTTTTCTTTTTTTTTATATAAAAGAGTATAATATTTATTGTAGAATTCCAAAATACAAGTGGTTTATGTGGAGGATGGAACGAGTAGTATACGATGTGTAAGGTTTCTTGGCCCGTTCCACACTCTCAGTCGAGTGGGCGAACGGTGCTTTTATATATTTCTGGAAACGGTAGTGGGAGGTGACCGCACCTCGTTACAATGAGTCATAGGGCGGTGTCTAACGGATATGAGTCTACTTCTACCTGTGCGGCTCGCTTGCCAGCAATGAGTCATAAGGTGGGGTCTTGAAATTCTTTTCCTTATATGGTCATGGGCTTCGCTTCACCTCGGCATGTCCATATATGATTCTACGCGAGGACTGGATTCCACTCAAATGAGTCACTTAGTGACCTCGTTTCTATTTCTATTCTAGTAGCGATTCGTAACGAGAGTAATATCTTCTTTCATTATAAAATCTCAACATGATTTTTGTTTCAAAAGAATATAAGAAATCTTTAATAAATTGAGTTTAAAGTATACAAATATATGTTAAATATTATTTAACTTCCTTTAGACATACTTTACATAAAGTAGAATAATTCAATTATACAATTCAAATAATTAATAGCATGTCCAAAGCATCAAAGATATTGCCCTCTTTGTCTAACAGTTACTACTTCCTTTAGACATACTTTACATAAAGTAGAATAATTCAATTATACAATTCAAATAATTAATAACATGTCCAAAGCATCAAAGATATTGCCCTCTTTGTCTAACAGTTACTAATATTCGCATCTCGCTTGGATTCGCGTTTCTACGTGGCGCATGATACAATTCTATCCTTTTCAGGTTCGTGAGTGACGCTTCGGCGATTGACGCTCGATGATAATATTATTTCAGTAAGTGTTTATATATAGATATATATTTGTCAATAACAATGTTAATAAAAAGTGTTGTTAGCAATAGTAATAATGAGTCTAATATTATGTTAATAATATTACATGTGAGTAGAAATGGTTAGCATTCTCATTAGTATAGCAGATCAATAAAATTAAATTGTTTATGTAATAAGATTCTTATTATTTTTATATCTTGGAAACGGTCGGGAATTTGATAAGGGTGTATAGGAAATATATTGCAGGACTTTCACTAAAGTATAATATAACATTAAAAAATTTCATTGTTAATATAAGTATTTATTAGTAGCAAATTATTTGTTAAACAATTTAGCAATTTTTAATGCACATATTGATATAGTTATATTCCTTTTCCTCGCACAGTTTTGTTTTTATAATAAAATTATTTTTTTCATATAAAAGTTCATTTTATTGTTATAAATATTTGGTAAATAAACAAACGCATAAATAAAAGTTATTATTATTATTTGTAGGTGTGCTGATGCAGAGTCTATGTATACAGGCAGATCGTATATACCTGGGTTTCTGTTAATATGTATATATTTCAGGGGGGTTGTTGCTCGAACGGAGGTATGTATCTTTATGATTAATTAGGTGTAGGAGTTTAATAAGATTTATGGTTTATACTTTATTTTCAAGGGAAAAGATGATGTTATCAGTGTATAGAAAAAGGGATTTTTGACCATTGTGGTTTATGAGAAATTAAAATCCAAATTTCAATGGCGTTAAAACTGCCTAGCTACATATATTTAGAACTATGTCAAGGGGCAGTTTTGCCGCCTTTTACCTTATACCGGGTGGTTTTCTCTTTAGAATTTTGTGTAGCTTTCATTAATGGAGTGACAATATTTTAGTTTACATAAAAGTTATTATACACTACCTGGAGTATAGGTTAAAAATATTTATTGACACGGTTAATAATTTATTTATAATTGTTTATAAAAATAGGTTGCAAAAATAAATGATTATGTAGTAAATGTTTTTCTATCAAATGATTCTAATAGTTATTCTTTATATGCGCCTTTATTGTTTTTATTACGGACTATTCGTTTTCTATTTTATTTTAATTTTATTAGGAATCTATATGGCTATCTTCGTCTTACTCTCTACGGGTTGGTATTAAACTATCCTCGTCTCTCGTACTGAAGTCATTCGCTAAATGAATAATTTTCAATCTCGTTTATTAAATTAATTAGTACAATTAGAAAATCGGGATTAACGCTATCAGTGTTTAGAAACATGGCGGATTCCATTTTTATCATAATAATTAAGTGTCAAAATTTTCGTTCAAAAATGAAATTTGTTAATCTTAAAATGTTTAAAAGGGTCAAATATTAAGGTAAAAGTAATTTGGTCTTTCTAAGTTTAAATGGTAGGAAATTCAAGATGGCGGACATAAAACTTTAATAATTCATAACTCGTAAACGGTAAGAAATAAAAAGATGGGATTTCTTTTGTTGTATTTAAGTAATTGAGGACTATATTTTAGGGTGTTTGAAATTTTTGTATTTTATGGATTTCCATAATTTTTAATTATATCTTAAAATTGAAAAGAGATATTAAGTAAGGGTTTTTGTAGGATTACTTGACAGGTTCTGCTAAGTGTCTGTAGTGATTTTATTAATTATTTTTAATAATAATTTTACAATAATTTTTATTGTTAATTAGTTTGTTTTAAAAGATACAAGAAAAATTTATTAACAAAAGTTGTTGGACCTTTAATAATGGTTTCAATGGTGATATTAGTTAGGTCTGTTAATAATGTAAATTAATTGTTTATAACAATTGTGTTTGAAAAATGTTAATGGAATAATTATTATTTCGGTGTGGTAATATTCTTTGGACATACGAAGTTATATTCTTACAATTGGTTTACCATTAATTAATTGATTTATATTTTATTTCGATGTTCTTGACACATTCTCATAGAGCATGGCATTTCTTTCCGTTAGATCCTGATCAAACTGCATTTATAGTGCATAATGAATCTTATAAGGTTTGTATAATCAATGAATAGCAATAAGCAGTTAATTTTATTGACTCTGGGGACTTTTAATAAGTAATTGTCCAAAGTTCATAGTCTGATTTATGAAAATGGGGCTTAAGCTTGAAAATGAGCCTTTAGGCGGTCATATTCTTTAGGCTTGTCTTTGCTGTTTTAAGAACACATAAGGGCGTGTCAGCTGAGTGATTGTTGTGACAGTTAAATTAAAGAGTGTATTATAATTTAATATTGTTTTTCAGGTGCTGTGCAACAAGGATAAAAAGAAAAAATTTATGCGGCTAGAGTGATGTACCGTCAGACGTGACACAAGTCAAAGATCATTATATTTGGCAGTAGGGCTAACATTGGAAATATCAATCTGAATCTTTTACAACCGGTAGTGGTAAATGGCATACCAATACCTTTTGTGAGCGAAGTTAGGAATCTCGGTGTTATTCTCGTGTCCGATCTTTCTTGGAGGAAGCACGTCATCCACATTTCTCAGAAGGTCCATTATGCACTGTATAGTCTCAAATTCAACAGAAATTCTCTCTCGACTGAGTTAAGAACAAAACTAGTTGTCACCCTGATAATACCTCACATTGACTATTGCTGCTTAGTGTACCATGGCATGACTGGTGAGCTTAACACTAAATTGCAGAAACTGCTGAACTGTTGTATAAGATTCATCTACGATCTCAGACGAGACGAACATATAACGCCGTACAGGAAGCGGTTGGGATGGCTTCGCGTTAAAAACAGGAGGCTGTATTTTATGGGCTGCCAGATGTATCGAATTCTACATATGCGATAACCCTCTTACCTTTGTGAGCTTTTCACTGAACCTGATCCATTACTGAGGAGATCCTAGCGTCTGACTGCCTCGACTCAGACCTTCCACGTTCCCGCGCACAGGACGGTAACATACAGAAACTCCTTTGGTATTTCTGCAGTTTATTTCTGGCACTCGCTCCCTGACAGCGTCACTTCCGCATCGACTATTGCGTTGTTTAAGAGTCATCTTCGTTTATTTCTGTTGGCATCCGAATCTGACTGATTGTATTATAGTGCGTTAGTATAAGTGCGTTAGCTTTAGGTTCATTGCGTATATGAATGTATTATAGTGCGTTAATATATAAGTGCGTTAGCTTTAAGTTCACTATATGTATATGAAGTTACTTCTATTAATTGCATTGAGTATGCTAGTATACTGGCCTCTTATGTTAAGCCTCTAGTAGCATGGCCTCTTATGTTAAGCTATTATTACCACTACATTGGAGAACATTAGTTATGCTTTGTGATACTCTATTGTGCGTTAACTTAAGTTTATTACCATGTTCTACAAACAATTTTGTTGCTTTATAGCGCGGGCGTTGTTTAAGCTTATCATTATTACTGTTCTATAAATTTTTGTTGCTTTAATTACGCAGTATTGATAGCTTGTGTATAATGTTAATTCTACGGATTGTTATGCTAATTTTGTGCTGTACTATGTTCTAAAAAATTTTGCTGCTTTATAGCGCGTGCATTAGTTTAAGCTTATCATTATTACTGTTCTAGATTTTTGTAGCTTTATGCCGTATTGATGGCTTCGTGTATGATGTTAATTCTACGGATTGTCATGCTAATTTTATGCTGTGTTGCACTGAATTGCGACTGCCATGTTTGCTGGTGATTGTTAACTGCATGGCTTCCTGAAGTAGCCACTTGATTGAGAGCATTGTATTTCTTCCTGTAACTACCAGACTGTTAACTGCTTTAATGCTACAATTATTGTATATGCTTCATTACATTTGTCCTTTAGCCTTGCTTGGGCATAATAAATCTATCTATCTATCTATCTATCTCTCTCTCTCTCTCTCTCTCTCTCTCTCTCTCTCTCTCTCTCGGGTCTTGTCAAATCATCCTTGGTTTCTCCTCTACGTTTTTTTCCACCCGATCTATTGAATTCATTTTACGTTTCTGTTTCTAACGCTCAGTTGCCATGTTCATATGCTGACTTCATTTCTGCCATTGCACTGGTTACTCGTCCATCTCAATGTCCAGAATTTGTGTTCTCTGAGCTGCGTTCAGAAACTTTTACTCAGGTAGAGTAGGAGTAGAGTTAGAGTTGACTACGGGTTACTGTCGTTATGGACGACGAAAGTAACATCACGGGTTAACATGGCGCTCTCCCATCAAGCATTGAATATGAGTAACGAGGGTTCGAACCGGTTCAGAGTCAGGTTGGGGTGAGCGCTTTTGAAGACAGACGGGAAGAAAATATGACAGCGCATCAGGAAAATAGTGTCCGTATCAAACGAGCTATTTCTTTTGTAATAGTGCAAATCGTAGCTCAAGCCGCTAATTATTGGACCATTATGAAGGCATCAGAGGTAAGTTGTTATCTACAAAATAATGTAATAATATTAGTCGGAAGACAATTGATATATTAATGTCAATTTTGTTAACCCATTGCCATTATGAGGTTAGGATTCACAAATTTCTACTTATGGAAAGCATTATACGTTTTTTATATATATATACGAGGTTTATGTAGTATTAGATAGTCTTTATTTTCAATGGAACATTGACAATATAATTGAGAATAAAAATAATAAGTTAAAATAATAATAAGTAAAAAATAAATTAAGAATAATACAGTCTAATTTTAAGTAACATTAAAGCAAATAATTACATTTATGTACAACCTAATAGACTCACTATTGTAATTAATAAATCAGTAAGTGACTTTTAATAATTTTTGTTTACTTTAATCAAGCGATGTATGATAATTGAATTTAAGGAGGATGATGACGAAGAGGAATTGTTTTTGCCTTATAGCATTGGAAAAGGGAAATACGCCAACACGCATTACTGGATATATTGAGAATGTGGTGTCGAATTACACGTCCGTTCAATTCCAACAACATTTCAGAGTACCAATTGATACTTTTGAGGATTTACTACAAATGATTCGATGTATGCTAATAGGTGATGATAATCGACAAGGCCGTCCAATGATCGACCCTCGGAAGCAATTACTTTCTGTAATTTGGCTCCTTAGTACACCAGACTCATATAGGTATTTATTTATGGTATTTTATTGGTATTTTATTTATGCAGACAAAAATTATAAAAGAAATAAATAGTTGGCAATGTTAGATCACGGAATGTTAGAATGATTTCTGTAAGGACACTGCTTGAATTGAGACATATTCTCTTTACAGTCCCGCATAAGCTACAAAACGTTGCAGAAAGATTGTGACATTGGAACACATAAAGCTCTTTATATCCTTTCTATTTATAGTTTTCTGTAAAAACGTTATATGCTCCAAAATATTGATCATACACAACATTTTCTTTTCTAGATCCATTGGAGATCGATTCAATATGGCAAAGTCGTCATTGTCAGCATCATTCGTTCGAGTGATTACAGCGTTGTGCAGAATTGCTCACCGAATCATTAAATGGCCTCAACGAGCAGAAATAGAGGAGATCAAAGAGAAGTTCCAAAAACTTTCGCATATTCCGGGTGTACTTGGCGCGATTGACGGAACATATATCCCTATTAAAGCTCCACAAATAGATCCAGAGGTGTATATAAATCGGAAATGTTTTTATGGCATTACTCTGCAAGCCATCTGCGACCCATCGTTGAAATTTATAGATTGTTTTGCTGGCTATCCAAGCTCTGTAAGCGATGTCAGAATATTTCGTAACTCGGATATCTATGCACAAATAAATGCTGAACCGCAAGCTTACTTCCCAAATGGGGAGTTTTTGTTAGGAGACAAGGCCTACCCTGTACTAACCTGGCTTATTCCACCGTACATCGACAGAGGGAACACTACCGAAATTCAAAGGCAGTTTAACAGAAGTTTGGCAAGCACTAGACAGGTGATTGAGAGATCTTTTGCGTTACTGAAAGGTCGTTTTAGAAGATTAAAATACCTGGACATGAATCGTACTGATTTGATACCTGCTACGATATTAGCATCATGTGTTCTGCACAACATGTGTATCGACCATAATGATTTATTTATAGAAGAATATGTCATTGAGGGAACGAACAATGATAACCAAGATGCAGAGCCGATCAATCCTGTACATCGAGCTGTGCCTGGTGAAAATGATGGGCATTTGAAAAGAAACGAATTAGCCGAGTTATTGTATTACCGAGTCTAGCTGATGTAGAAATAAAGTACCCATTTTTATATTATTGTATGACGTATTCTATGAATAAGAAAACAAGTATTGTGTAAATAATTACTTGGCGTCGAGACGTTGCTGCATCCTTTCATAATAATATTCAATGTCTTTTTTACGAAATAAAAATATGTATTTGGTTAATAAGATTTGTTAATACTTTGGTGCATCACACTATTTCAGTGTAACATACAATACAATATTACTTGCAATAATGCAGTTTTTAAACACACAACAAGTTATGTATGTAATACTACATTTTAAACAAAAATAAAGAGATGATAATTTTAATCTTAAACTAACAATAAAATAAAGAGATTACAAATCTAATTTTTGGAATCGTATAAAATAATTACCAATGAATTATTAAGGCTACTGTGGTAAAAACTAAATTGCTCAATGACATTCTAAACGCCTATCCAGACAAACTTGCATAGCTGCATAACCGTATGCATAAAAAATTTTATTGGATTTCTATCATGAGAACGCACATAAAATGCGATGGGATTATTTTTTTTTATACATATGGTTATGCAGCTATGCAAGTTTCTTAATACTTAAAGCTATTGCACCATATCCGTGCAACATACAATATAATATCACTTTCCATAATTGAAACTAATGTTAAAGTTTTGAATCGCAGATAATATCACTTTGCAATCACATCGTTTGCAATTAACATAACAAACATAAAATATGTAAGACAACATCTTGAAACAAAAATACATCTAATCTTACATGTTAAACATATTTTTCGTGTCGTGTCTCATGTATCACTTAAGACATAAAGTTCTGAAATTTACGTAACAAATAGTTCAATACCATATCTTTTATCTTTGCTTATTTCTAAATATCAACCATATCACAGAACATAAGGAAGCGGAGCTTGTTACAATTGGAGCTCCTCCTGTGGTCAGTACGTCGGTGTGTAACATTAAATTAGTTTCAATCTACAATAAATGTAGTAAGCCTCAAGCTGTAAAAAATTGACAAATTACAGGCATATGTGAGAAAAAATAACTGTAATTTGTCAATTTCTTACGACTTGAGGTTAGCTACACTTATTATAAATCAAAACTTTAAAGCCACTCCAGTCAGTCTTGGTAGTCAGTCATCATTGTACTACAACTTCTTGATAAGATTGTCCATTGAGTTAATCAAGCGATCAGTTTGTTCTTTGTGAGCAGCCAATAATCTCTCTTGCCTGAGATCTTGCTGTGTTGACTTGTGCTCTATTGCCTTCTTCATCTCGTCGACAGCGTTCTCGAATTTCGTTTTTTCCCTTTATTTCGCGTGGGCGTTGCCTCAGCACGACGTTTTCTCTCTTTTATGTCATTGGTAGACGCTTCGTTTTCATCACCATCATCTTTAAATATGTCATCATCATCGACTGCGTTAAGAATGTTCAACGACGCTGATCCTCTTGTCGCAGAGGCTAATGCAACTGGCTCAACTATTTGGCTTCTGCCCAAATATTTCATGAAATATATCAAAGTAGTCAAATCGTAAAGGCGGTGCTCCAGTTTGCTTAGATTTCATATTGTCGATTTTGGCGTGGTATCGTTTTTTTAAATTTTTAAACTTGTTCTCGCACTGCTTATGCGTATATAAGTAACCGTTCATGTGCAAATTAGATGAAATCTTTTTCCATATCTCGGTATGCCCTTTAGTATTTATCTGGAAGTTTGTGGCGTGATCTTTGTACTCAGCCATTAGAGCTGTAATGGCATTGGGGGCCCAATTCGCTTTATCGTTGGTAGCATCTTCTTTGTTAGCATCCTTTGAGGGCCCCGAGTCACAATCGTCTCGTCTCGATGTTGCAACTGCTTCAATGTGGTGATGCCCCTGCCATTGCACGGTGGATTGCACCTGGCTGCTTGGAACTTGAGTGTTTGATGGAGAAAGAAATGTTGAATTTTGATCTTTCAAAGGCTGCTTACATGGTTTATTTATCAATCCCTCAAGTAGTTTTACATACATGACAGTTTGGGCTGAAATTGAATAGAAAAGAAAATAGAAATTGTCAAGTGCTTGTTAGAATAATGAATAGCAAATTGTTTGCAACTGTGACTGAAAAAAGTATCAGTGGATTCATATGGTGAATCTCTTATACTTTTTTCAGTCACAGTTGCAAACAATTTGCTATTACAATTATTAAGGTACGGTTAATTAATAGTTGAATTTTATATAATATCGATAGTCAAAAGCTAATCGCCTATATAGTCATCTATGCTCATACAGACTTGAAATGTTTTTTTTTCTATTAGAAGCCATCGATATGAAAGTAATTCTGTTAATCTCTATCAGTTTCTTTGTCAACTTACTTGCCGTATTTTGAACGAGAATTAACCCGTCCTTGTTGAAAATTTTATTTCCTTTTATATCTGTCACAAATACGATTTCTTGTCTGTTTTCAGACATTTTTCTCAATTTGCAATTTCGAGCTATTAATTGCACGAAAGTATGAAATTCGTTAGAGCCGTTGGAGCTCAATGTCGAAACGAAACGTATCCCTTTTTGTTCGCCGGTTCTTGTAAATAACTTTAACCTAAAAAAGGCGTGTTTCGAAAACATGCGTTCTGTGCCCCTTGTGACGGAATCCATATGTAAATCCATATGTGCGCATGTCGAGTAATTTCTACCTACCTCCTCGACGTGGGTAGAAATAGCTAACTCGGAGAGTTGACTCAAGCGTGTTTCTGAACGCCACAATGGGTCAACTCGGCATTTCTGAACGCCTCGAGTTAACTAGAGTTAACTCGAGTAAGGTTTCAGAACGCAAGCCTGCTGTTACACCTTGCACGATTTTTAAGCTCATTTTTATGGGACCACATCATTCGTATGCGTCGGGTTCCGATAGAATTCTGCTTTATATTTTACGTATCGCTTGGCCAACGATTTCATCGTATCTAACTACCTTATTTAACTGCTTATTAGAAACTTCCTCATTTCCGTCTTTGTGGAAACAAGCGCTTATCCGCCCTCTTTCGAAAATTCGCATTCCGTCATCTCCGTCTGATACGAGACCGATAGCCAATCTGCCTGAACTTTCTAAAATCCTTGAAAGGATTGTTGCCTCACAGATTACCGACTACTTAATCGAGTATGATCTCTTAAATCCAAGACAGTCTGCTTATCGACCATGCCATAACACTCAGTCTGCACTACTTCGCATTTGTGATGATATCAAGGAGGGAATTGACAACAGGTTTGTCACAATCATGATTCTCTTTGATTTCAGCAAGGCATTTGATACTGTTCCACATCTTCGCCTACTCACTAAACTTAAGGCGATCGGTTTCTCTGACGCCGTTCTTACATGGATCTTTTTATACTTGACTGGTCGTTCTCAGGCGGTAGTAGATGATTCTGGCAAGCTTTCTGATCGGCTATCTACGTCGTCGGGCGTCCCACAGGGTTCCGTGCTTGGTCCACTTTTATTCTCTCTCTTTATTAACGATATTGGTAGCGTCTTGTCACATGCATCACATATGATGTTTGCCGATGACATTCAAATTTATCTATCATGCTCACGGGCTGACATTCTTCATGGATTAGAGTTAATTTCTAAGGATGCGAACGCTATATTTAATTATGCTGAGTCTAATGGCCTTAAACTGAATCCTGCCAAATCAAAGGTTATTATTTATGGTAGTAAAGCATACGTTAGGCATATTGACGTTTGTCTTCTACCGCCTATTACTGTAAACCAGGTACCTCTTCCTTTTGTAAGTGAAGTGAGGAATTTGGGCGTTATGTTCACGTCTACTCTCTCTTGGAAGAAACATATTCTGCATGTCTCACAGCAAGTCCATCATGCACTATATAAACTAAAATTTAATAGAAACTCTCTTTCCACTGAATTAAGAATCAAATTAGTTACAGCATTAATTATACCTCATATTGACTATTGCTGTCTTGTCTATCATGGCCTGAGCAATGAGTTGAATACTAAATTGCAAAGACTTGTAAATTGCTGTATTCGGTTTATTTATGATATCAGAAGTGATGAACATATAACGCCATACAGACATCGACTGGGCTGGCTCTCTGTTGAAAAAAGGAGGCTTTATTTTCTCGGTTGTCAGATGTATCGTATTCTTTTCTTACAATCTCCTTCTTACCTTAGTGAGCTTTTCACTCTTCCTGACCCGTCGTTAAGGAGTTCTGACCGTCTTGGTGCCTCATCGCAAACCTTTCATATCCCGACTTGTACAACTGCCACATATATGCACTCCTTTCGTCTTTCCTCAATTCGTTTTTGGCATACTCTTCCTACTAGTATAACATCTGCATCTTCCATCGCATCTTTTAAAAACTTTCTTCATTTATTTTTGCTTGCCTCTGAATCTGGCTAATAATCTGGCTGATGCTTTAGCCTTTTTGCGTCGACTATACAGTGCAATGATACCATTGCGTGCGTAATTCTAAGTTAGTTCTTAAGCCTTACATTTTTGTCTATATTTCGTTACTTACCAGTTCTTGCTCTGCGTATCATGATATTTCCCGCTACTTATTTTTAGTACTATATCTTGTTACTATTGTATTATATTGTTTTATTTGCTTTTATTGCACCTTTGCCCTTTAGCTCATGCTTGGGCATAAATAAACGTAATCAATCAATCAATCAATCTCTCTCTCTCTCTCTCGTTTATTATTATATGATAGCATTGTAGCTTTTGCTTTGCATCCTGATATAAATATTTATAAGCACTTTCTATTATTGCATTGCGGAATTTATATTCTTACGAGTCCAATTCTTTATAAAACTTTGAACGATTGTGCAAATACTCTACTCAGAACTTTTATCGAACATTCTGTTACACTATTTGGACAATTATTTGTGGTCTATAATTTTCACTCTCTTAGCCATTTGGCACCGGAATGTAATGATCATGGTTGTTTAGATACATTCAGTGCCTTTCGTTATAAAAACAAATTGAAAACAATTAAAAGTAACCTTAAATCTGGTTTTCAACCCCTTCAACAAGCAGCAAAACGTGAGATAGAACGAGACAAAAAAAAAGTTGTACTAGATTCTGAAGTAAATAAAGTTATTTTTTCAAAAGAACATAGAGATATTAATGAAAATATTTATGGTGAACAGTTCAGAAAAGTTTCAGTAAATGATGTTATTTTTGAAGTGAATGGTAGAGATTCATGCTTCAAAACAAGTAGAGATGAAATTGTAGTCTTGAAAAATATCATTCGCAGACAGGATAATGTAATTTTTGTTGGCAATATTTTTACAAATATTACAGATTTTTATACATATCCTTTACATTCGTCCGAACTTGGTATTGTCAAGGTATTTGATTTAAGGACGTTCTCTTATCTTTATACTAGAGAAAATCGATTTTTTTAGGATTTTTTTGAAACTGTGAATATACGTTATTTAGGTGTGCTTTATGCGTGGTATAAATTTCAGTACCTCTTTCGGTATAAAAAATAAAGATACTGAGTCTCAAAGTTTCAACTTTTACTAATGAAAAGGTTTTCCAGGCCAAACGGTAAGAGATACGAGGTTGGCCAAGAGGACCAAAGTTGCTTCTCTCGTCGAGTTTTATAAGGAAAAAATGCCAAAACTAAAAAAATTAAATTTTTTTCTTTTAAACTTTGAGGCTCAGTATCTTTATTTTTTATACCGGAAGAGGTACTGAAATTTATACCACGCATAAAGCACACCTAAATTAACGTATATTCACAGTTTCAAGAAAATCCTAAGAAAATCGATTTTATCTAGTATAAGGACGAGAGAACGTCCTTAAGTGAAGAAAGATTGTTATTTTCTTTAAATAATATTATTGCCAAATGTTGGCTTATTCCTATAGGAGATGAATATGTTTGCATACCTTTACTTCATACTATGTCGTTTGTTGTAATCCAAAATTACAAGTAATTATTAAATTAATTATTAAAATCACAGAATAGTCTTTCGAAAGACTTCGAGGAAATTGTCTTTCGAAAGAGATCTCAGGTTACGCCGACGCGAACGTGGAAGTCCATCAAGCTTCCGCGTCAATCGACCTATTGCGATATGCATAGGAATGTGCAACAACGCATTTTGGCAATCGCGGAAACGCGGAATCACAGCGAGATTGCGAATGCGCTCGGTCACTGACCGACCGCATTCGGGGAGCCGTCGAACCCGGCGGAAAGGCGCTGACAGGGCATAAGTTAAGATAATATAAGGAACCGCCGAAGAAGCCGTGACGGAGAGTATAACACCGAGACTCAACCCGCGACCGTTCTCGTAAGTCGTGTCGCGTAAACATTGTAACGAAGTGCGGACGAGCGAGTGATTGTAATTATAAAAGGTTAAACCAAGTGTGAAGTGTAAGGAGGCAATGAAATAAAGCTCCAACATAAGATAAAATAAAGTGAAGTTAATTCAACGACGCCTACACCCCGTTCCACCTACGAAACCGAACCTGCTCTTCCTAGTCTGCCCGCCCGTGCTTTCCGAGTTCCAACTCGTAAGGTCAAAAGGATCCCGAAAATAATAAACGTTTTGCCGTAAGCCGTCACCAACCGGCGACGCGGCATAACATAATTTGGTGGCAGCGGTGGGATAGACCGAAGCACCAGGACAACTAGGAAAGATACTAAAAATACCTAACAGCGAATCTGCTTAAGGTACGCAAATAAAGTCTACCAGTCAACGCTGTGACGTCCTGGGTGATGCGAGGTGGCTCGATCCGGCAAAACGTCTCCGTCGAATGGGTTCTTCTTCCGCTGTTAAGGGGGTAAAACCCCAGGATAAATAGCTGTTGTTCGGCGATGTGGACTATGGCTCCTCGGGTCCGTTGAAGGTAGGTGTTTCAATAATTTTATCTTCTTTTTCAAATTATATAAAAGAGTATAATATTTATTGTAGAATTCCAAAATACAAGTGGTTTATGTGGAGGATGGAACGAGTAGTATACGATGTGTAAGGTTTCTTGGCCCGTTCCACACTCTCAGTCGAGTGGGCGAACGGTGCTTTTATATATTTCTGGAAACGGTAGTGGGAGGTGACCGCACCTCGTCACAATGAGTCATAGGGCGGTGTCTAACGGATATGAGTCTACTTCTACCTGTGCGGCTCGCTTGCCAGCAATGAGTCATGAGGTGGTGTCTTGAAATTTTTTACCTTATATGGTCATGGGTTTCGCTTCACCTCGGCATGTCCATATATGGTTCTACGCGAGGACTGGATTTCACTCATATGAGTCACTTAGTGACCTCGTTTCTATTTCTATTCTAGTAGCGATTCATAACGAGAGTAATATCTTCTTTCATTATAAAATCTCAACATGATTTTTGTTTCAAAAGAATATAAGAAATCTTTAATAAATTGAGTTTAAAGTATACAAATATATGTTAAATATTATTTAACTTTCTTTAGACATACTTTACATAAAGTAGAATAATTCAATTATACAATTAAAATAATTAATAGCATGTCCAAAGCATCAAAGATATTGCTCTCTTTGTCTAACAGTTACTAATATTCGCATCTCGCTTGGATTCGCGTTTCTACGTGGCGCATGATACAATTCTATCCTTTTCAGGTTCGTGAGTGACGCTTCGGCGATTGACGCTCGATGATAATATTATTTTCAGTAAGTATATATTTGTTAATAACAATGTTAATAAAAAGTGTTGTTAGCAGTAGTAATAATGAGTCTAATATTATGTTAATAATATTATATGTAAATAGATATGGTTAGCATTCCCATTAGTATGGCAGATTAATGAAATTAAATTGTTTATGTAATAAGATTCTTATTATTTTTATATCTTGGAAACGGTTGGGAATCTGATAGCAATGTGTAGGAAATATATTGTAGGACTTTTACTAAAGTATAATATAACATTAAAACATTTTATTGTTAATAAAAATTAGTAACAAATTATTTGTTAAACAGTTTGGCAATTTTTAATTCACATATTGATATGGTTATATTCTTTTTGTTTACGTGGTTTTTGTTTTTATAATAAAATCATCTTTTTATATAACACTTTATTTTATCGTTATAAATATTTTGTAAATAAACAATCGCATAAATAAAAGTTATTATTGTTTTTTGTAAGTGCGCTGATGCAGAGTGTATGTATACAAACAGATCGTATATACCTGGGTTTCTGTTAATATGTATATATTTCAGGGGGTTGTTGCTCAAACGGAGGTATGTATTTTTACGATTAATTAGGTGTAGGAGTTTAATAAAAATTATGCTTTATACATTATTTTCAAGGGAAAAGATGATGTTATCAGTGTATAGAAAAAGGGATTTTTAACCATTGTGGTTTATGGGACATTAAAATTCAAATTTCAATGGCGTTAAAACTGCCTGGGGATATATATTTAGAACTATGTCAAGGGGCAGTTTTGCCGCCTTTCACCTTATACCGGGTGGTTTTCTCTTTAGAATTTTGTGTAGCTTTCATTAATGGAGTGACAATATTTTAGTTCACATAAAAGTTATTATACACTTCCTGGAGTATAGGTTAAAAATATTTATTGACGTGATTAATAATTTATTTATAATTGTTTATAAAAATAGGTTGCAAAAATAAATGATTATGTAGTAAATGTTTTTCTATCAAATGATTCTAATAGTTATTCTTTATACGCGCCTTTATTGTTTTTATTACGGACTATTCGTTTTCTATTTTATTTTAATTTTATTAGGAATCTATATGGCTATCTTCGTCTTGCTCTCTACGGGTTGGTATTAAACTATCCTCGTCTCTCGTACTAAAGTCATTCGCTAAATGAATAACTTTCAATCTCGTTTATTAAATTTATTAGTACAATTAGAAAATCGGAATTAACGCTATCAATGTTTAGAAACATGGCGAATTCCATTTTTATCATAATAATTAGATGTCAAAATTTTCGTTTAAAAATGAAATTTGTTAATCTTAAAATGTTTAAAAGGGTCAAATATTAAGGTAAAAGTAATTTGGTCTTTCTAAGTTTAAATGGTAGGAAATTCAAGATGGTGGACATAAAACTTTAATAATTTATAACTCGTAAACGATAAGGAATAAAAAGATGAGATTTCTTTTGTTGTATTTAAGTAATTGAGGACTATATTTTAGGGTGTTTAAAATTTTTGTAAATTATGGATTTCCATAATTTTTAATTATATCTTAAAATTGAACAGAGATATTAAGTAGGGGTTTTTGTAGGATTACTTGACAGGTTCTGCTAAGTGTCTGTAGTGATTTTATTAATTATTTTTAATAATAATTTTTCAATAATTTTTATTGTTAATTAGTTTGTTTTAAAAGATATAAGAAAAATTTATTAACAAAAGTTGTTGGACCTTTAATAATGGTTCCAATGGTGATATTAGTTAGGTCTGTTAATAACGTAAATTAATTGTTTATAACAATCATGTTTGGAAAATGTTAATGAAATAATTATTATTTTAGTGTGGTAATGTTCTTCAGGCACAAAAGGTTATATTTTTATGATCGGTTTGCTTTTAATTAATTGATTTATATTTTATTTCGATTTTCTTGATACATTCTTATAGAACATGGCATTTCTTTCCGTTAGATCCCGGTCAAACTGAGCTTATATTGCATAATGAATCTTATAAGGTTTGTATAGTCAATGAATACCAATGAGCAGTTAATTTTATTGACTCTGGGGAATTTTAATAAGTAATTGTCCAAAGTTCATAGTGTGATTTATGAAAATAGGGCTTAAGCTTGAAAATGAGCCTTTAGGCAGTCATATTCTTTAGGCTTGTCTTTGCTGTTTTAAGAACACATAAGGGCGTGTCAGCTGAGTGATTGTTGTGACAGTTAAATTAAAGAGTGTATTATAATTTAATATTGTTTTTCAGGTGCTGTGCAACAAGGATAAAAAGAAAAAATTTATGCGGCTAGAGTGATGTTGTTACATCCACCCACGGAAAATTTGAAACCTTCATTTAGACGATAAATTACCATGTAGACGATAAGTTACCATGTGGATGATAAGTTACCATGTTACCATGTGGATGATGGGTTACCATGTTACCATTTGAACGATAAGTTACCATATAGACGATAGGTTGCCATGTCACTATATAAATAAGAGGAACTATCCTTCTTTTCCTCTCGACAACTCAACCCTTCCACTCAACTACCCCCACCACCCGACGAACGAAAAACCGAAGACATGTCCATATAAGGAGGGAAAGCGAAGCGACCGATGACGCAACTCTTTTCCTCTCGATAACTCAACCCTTCCACTTAACTACCCCCACCACCCGACGGACGGAAAACCGAAGACATGTCCATATAAGGAGGGAAATCGAGGTGACCAGTGACGCAACCCTTCTCCCTCTCGATAACTTAACCCTTCCACTCAACCACCCCCGCCACCAAGCGAGTGGAAATATAAGAGCGAGCATTCCAAGGGACGTAGTCAGTATTCTCGCAGTTATCCTCCGGTAGTGAGCTCGACTCTCCAGCTCAGAGTAAGCATTACATCCTCCTATATCCGAAATCTTCTATATCCTCCTACATCCAAACTCTCAAACTCACGCGTATTAGTATAACCTTGTGTATTTTCTCACTTGTAACATTCGACAGCATAACCTCGTGTATTTTCATATTGTAATATTCGACGGCATAACCTTGTGTATTTTCTCACTTGTAATATTCGGCAGCATAACCTCGTGTGTTTTTATATCGTAATATTCGACGGCATAACCTTGTGTATTTTCTCATTTGTAATATTCGGCAGCATAACCTCGTGTATTTTCATATTGTAATATTCGACAGCATCACCTCGTGTACTTTCAAGCGTCACCACGTGGCTCAGCGTCTCAAGCGTCACCACGCGCTCTGTAGCGTCACCACGCGGCGTAGCGTTTTAAGCGTCACCACGCGCTCTGTAGCGTCACCTCGCGCCATCTTGATTCTGTAGCGTCACCGCGTGGCCTTAGCGTCACCTCGCGCCATCTTGATTCTGTAGCGTCACCGCGTGGCCTTAGCGTCACCCCGCGCCATCTTGATTCTGTAGCGTCACCGCGTGGCCTTAGCGTCACCCCGCGCCATCTTGAAACAGAACCAGGCACGGTCACTCTTTAAATTCATCGAAGGTTTAATTGTAGTTTATGCATTTGTAACCTAACTTTAGTTTTTGTATAAGAATCTGTATAACTCTTTTGTAATACACTGTCATTTAAATCGAGCTTCTGCATTTCATAAATTCTTCTACTAATCCTACACATCCTACGCCAATCCCCCGCCGCAAGATCAGTTCGTTGAGTAACCCATAAGAGTATGCCAATTTTAAGCCTTCCTTTTGCGTCACATCTGCATCTGAAACAGTGCTGTACGAGCGGCACGCTATCGTTTGCGAGCGTGTGAAGAGGGGCAGTGCTGCACGCGCGGCACGCTCACTCGCTATCGCAACAGGAACGCATCGCGTAAAGTTGACCTCCAGCTCTTCCTGCGCTACACCCACGCTCGTGGCAGTGCTGTACGCGCGGCACGCTACCCCTGTGAAAACGTGGCGATAGGGACCACTGGAGCGTAGCTTTCTTGGTAATATCCAACTAAATGAAGATAGATGCCGAAAGGGCGGCGAGCAGGACTTAAACACCGAACTCGAAGACTAAACCGTCTCCTCCACGCCTCCTCTCTCAATCCAGTGCTAGGAGTCGAATACCGCGAGGACCCAGAATACGAACAATACTTTGCCGCGAGCCCCGCGCGCAAGGCGGGCGCTACTCCCAAAATAATCAGTGACGTAACGTGTACCAATCTCTGTAAACCGATCACCACCTCGGGCACCAGGGGTTGGATCCTTACCCAATGCAGAACTGCGAGTGACAATCGCCATCTGCCTTACATACCGCTAAGTAAAGAGGAATCACGCGCGAATTACCACACGTTGTTCGAGAACCGGCCATATCGACTAACCCGCATCACGGAGCCTGAGAGACCGTCGACCCCGCCGTATAAGTTCATCGAGTCCATCAGGGAGGAACGACCCCCGCCGAGGCTACTATTACCGACGCCGTGCCGAGATCCACGCGCGATACGACACCCGCACGCCTGAGCATCGGGGCACCGCCGAGCATCCTATAGAACTCGACGAATAAAGGTAAGTGACGACGCCCCTAGATTTAATCAGCGCGGCATGAGTGGACTCCCGACGCGACGCCCCACGCGCCGCTTAACGCCGCTAGCCTCCAGAATCGCGCGCCGAAATTGGTTATCCCGCGCCGTTTGCGTTTTCACTATTTGTCACCAAAACCGAAACAGTAGACACTACCTTTGCGAAGAGTGCTTCCGCGATCTGACCAGCGAACAGCGCAGCCAATACGACCTCCTGGTCCGTCACTACATGCACATCGGGTACCGCTACAAGGTCGAAGAGTGTGATTCGTGCGACGTCGTGCTCGGTGAAATTAAAAACCCTTCCGCATGTACCACGTGTAGCGAGATATTTCTTGACGTGAGACGCTCAGTGGAGCACGAAGGGGGAGAGCAATACCTAGAGCGCGAACCAACGATAATCGCTATCACTCAAATAAAGGGCTGATATTTCGTTGCCCATGTGCCCCGGGCACCCTGTAAATCGACAGTCCCCAGGAATAATTCCGCCCCCTAGCCCCCTTAGAGCGTGGTTGATGACCGGCGTCTGCGTGTGGTCACTATTCTTCCGAAATAAAACCACCGGAGTCATTATTTGCGAAGATTGCCAGCTCGGTAGATACCAGCCCCTCCGGCAAGATTTTGAGGGCACCCTGAGACACTTCGTGCAATTCGGGCCACTAACGGAGTTTCCAACGTGCAGCGAGTGTGCCAAGGTTTTAGCCGACTATCGTCCCACCTTCGAATGCTATGCGTGTACTAGGGCAGAAAGTTCTTTTGAGCGATACTTGTCGAACCCGTTAAATCAGGGTGTCGCGTTGTTTAACTTGAACCTCCCGGTGAGGGTACGGATCGGACAAACGGTTTGGTAGCGAGTTTCCGGCTAGCGAATCACCTCGGTCGCGGGTATCCCCGAGTAGGATCTTTCGGTCCGACGACCCGATAAAGCGACCCAGTCCCGTGAACGACCCGAGCACCGTTTCCGCGGCCGCGGCTCATTGGGACGTGACAACGCTGAGTACGACTGACAAGGAAGAATCCTAAAAAATTAAGTACGGTGGAACACCTGTGGATTGACCAAAGATCAGATCGACCGGCGGGAATAACCAAGGTACGGAGCGACCAAGGTATCAACCACGGTACTGAGCCAAAAGGGATCGATCAAGGCATCCTCAAGGACACCAAGGGGCAAAGGAAAATACAAGGCCGATACTCAAGGCCAAGTGCAACTATCCAGAGGACCGGCAGAACGCACTTAAAAGGGAACGCCAACTGATCCGGATCCAACGCCAAGCAGCGGACAACGCCAAGCAGCGGACAACGCCAAGCAGCGGACGACGCCAACGCAGCGGACGACGCCGACGCAACGGACAACGAAGGAGCAGCAACCACGCCAGGGCCAGCCGCAACCGACGGAGCCTGCGAGCGACCATGCGAGCTATACTTCTAATGTAAGTCGAGAAAATCCAAATTGTATTACGCGTGAATGTCGGGAGAAAATAGTCCTCCTCGAACACCGATAGCCAATAAGTCGTGGTTAGCCAACGAGTTTGCACCACGGATAAGTAGTCCACGCGCGACAGTACAGGCAACTTTAGATAACGTTCGTGTAGCATTAGAAACGCGACACTCGGACAGCGACGCCGAGTTACCGGAAAACGTTGTTATCGAGCGCGAGTTTCCGTTTGGTAATCTTGACGAGAGCTTATTCTTAAACGACCCCATTGACCGGACGGACGAAAAACCGCGTAGAAGCAGACCATACGTTAGCAGAACTCCTAGCAGAGTATCCTTGCGACGAGAATTTTCACTAACCTCCTACGAGAGCGATATATTCGACCCCAGCGAATACTATCGGGAAAACGGCGAAGATACGCGAACGGAAAATCTTCTATTAGAAGAACACATTCACACAAATCAGCCACAAGCGCAAATTAAGAAAATCGAAATGGCACAGTCACAATCCGGCACACAGTACGCACCTTTATCTACGGAAACGCACGACGTAAAAGCAATATACAATTTATTACTGGAAATGCAGAAAATACAAGAGGAATCGCGTGACGAAGCGCGTGAATTACGAGAACGGTTAACAATACTAGAAAGTAGTACACGAAACGGCGACCCATGTAGGAGCCGGAAACGGAAGATATTCGAGCGAAAATTACGGACGGACGGAACACGATATAAGAAATCGGCGTAGTACCGTACCGAATTTTATAACACTAAAAGAAGCACGAAGCATGATCCCTGAGTTCGATGGGACATCGCGGCAAAAATTACAAGAATTTATAAACGCGTGCACATATGCGGTACATAATATACAGCCTACGGACGAAGAATCATTAGTACAAGCGATTTTATATGCAAAATTAAAAGGAAAGGCAATGCAAGATTTTGAGACGCGAGATATACAGACATTCGCTCAATTAAAGCAACAATTAGAAGATTGCTATCAAGCTAAGCAGAGCACCACGCATTTGCAGATTAAGTTTAATACGCTCAAACAAAAGCCAAACGAAAGCGCACATGCTTTCGGGCAACGAGTCGATCTACTAGCCATGAAGCTATACGACGCTATGATAGAAGGAGAAGATCACTCCGGTATGTTTAAACGCGCGATTCAGCAAACGATACAAAAGCAAGCCTTAATTAACTTTCAAATAGGATTGCGCGACGAATTGAAAATACTTGTACGTTCGCAACGATATACGACGTTACAAGAAGCCATAACGGGAGCGAGCGCGGAAGAAAAGCTCATAGGGCCGACCGCGACAAAAACGGGCGCCTCGCCATACAAAAATAAGCCAGGATATGCGAGACAGCCTCAAAATCAGAGCGTACAATGTTTTAAATGCGGAAAAAATGGTCATTATAGACGGGAATGCCGAAGTCACGGAAACGCATTACCCAAACCTAGCAAACCTGCACAAGTAAATGCACTGCAGAAATATTGCAATTATTGCAAAAAATCGGGGCACAACCGAGATGAGTGTTGGACATTAAAAGGGCGAAATTACACCCCCAACACTAATAAATCCGAAGAAATGTCACGTCCCAATGAGTCGCGGCCGCGAAGGCGGTACTCGGGTCGTTCACGGGACCGGGTCGCTTTATCGGGTCGTCGGACCGAAAGATCCTACCCGGGGATACCCGCGACCGGGGTGATTCGCTAGCCGGAAACTCGCTACCAAACCGTTTGTCCGATCCGTACCCTCACCGGGAGGTTCAAGTTAAACAACGCGATGCCCTGATTTAACGGGTTTGACAAGTATCGCTCAAAAGAACTTTCTGCCCTAGTACACGCATAGCATTCGAAGGTGGGACGATAGTCGGCTAAAACCTTGGCACACTCGCTGCACGTTGGGAATTCCGTCAGTGGCCCGAATTGCACGAAGTGTCTCAGGGTGCCCTCAAAATCTTGCCGGAGGGACTGATATCTACCGAGCTGGCAATCTTCGCAAATAATGACTCCGGTGGTTTTATTTCGGAAGAATAGTGACCACACGCAGACGCCGGTCATCAACCACGCTCTAAGGGGGCTAGGGGGCGGAATTATTCCTGGGGGCTGTCGATTTACAGGGTGCCCGGGGCACATGGGCAACGAAATATCAGCCCTTTATTTGAGTGATGGCGATTATCGTTGGTTCGCGTTCTAGATATTGCTCTCCCCCTTCGTGCTCCACTGAGCGTCTCACGTCAAGAAATATCTCGCTACACGTGGTACATGCGGAAGGGTTTTTAATTTCACCGAGCACGACGTCGCACGAATCACACTCTTCGACCTTGTAGCGGTACCCAATGTGCATATAGTGACGGACCAGGAGGTCGTATTGGCTGCGCTGTTCGCTGGTTAGATCGCGGAAGCACTCTTCGCAAAGGTAGTGTCTACTGTTTCGATTTTGGTGACAAATAGTGAAAACGCAAACGGCGCGGGATAACCAATTTCGGCGCGCGATTCTGGAGGCTAGCGGCGTCAGGCGTCGCGTGGGGCGTCGCGTCGGGAGTTCACTCATGCCGCGTTGATTAAATCTAGGGGCGTCGTCACTTACCTTTAGTCGTTGAGTTCTATAGGATGCTCGGCGGTGCCCCGATGCTCAGGCGTGCAGGTATCGTATCGCGCGTGGAGGATCTCGGCACGGCGTCGGTAATAGTAGCCTCGGCGGGGGTCGTCCTCCCTGATGGACTCGATGAACTTATATGGCGGGGTCGACGGTCTCTCAGGCTCCGTGATGCGGGTTAGTCGATATGGCCGGTTCTCGAACAACGTGTGATAATTCGCGCGTGATTCCTCTTTACTTAGCGGTATGTAAGGCAGATGGCGATTGTCACTCGCGGTTCTGCATTGGGCAAGGATCCAACCCCTGGTGCCCGAGGTGGTGATCGGTTTACAGAGATTGGTACACGTTACGTCACTGATTATTTTGGGAGTAGCGCCCGCCTTGCGCGCGGGGCTCGCGGCAAAGTATTGTTCGTATTCTGGGTCCTCGCGGTATTCGACTCCTAGCACTGGATTGAGAGAGGAAGCGTGGAAGAGACGGTTTAATCTTCGAGTTCGGTGTTTAAGTCCTGCTCGCCGCCCTTTCGGCATTTATCTTCATTTAGTTGGATATAACCAAGAAAAAATACGCTTCAGTGGTCCCTATCGCCACGTTTTCACAGGGGTAGCGTGCCGCGCGTACAGCACTGCCACGAGCGTGGGTGTAGCGCAGGAAGAACTGGAGGTCAACTTTACGCGATGCGTTCCTGTTGCGATAGCGAGTGAGCGTGCCGCGCGTGCAGCACTGCCCCTCTTCACACGCTCGCAAACGATAGCGTGCCGCTCGTACAGCGCTGCTTCGGATGCAAATGTGACGCAAAAGGAAGGCTTAAAATTGACATACTCTTATAGGTTACTCAATGAACTGATCCTGCGGCGGGGAATTGGCGTAGGATGTGTAGGATTAGTAGAAGAATTCATGAAATGCAGAAGCTCGATTTAAATGATAGTGTATTACAAAAGAGTTATACAGATTCTTATACAAAAGCTAAAGTTAGGTTACAAATGCATAAACTACAACTAAACCTTCGATGGATTTTAAGAGTAACCGTGCCTGGTCCTGGTTCAAGATGGCGCGGGGTGACGCTAAGGCCACGCGGTGACGCTACAGAATCAAGATGGCGCGGGGTGACGCTAAGGCCACGCGGTGACGCTACAGAATCAAGATGGCGCGAGATGACGCTACAGAGCGCGTGGTGACGCTTGAAACGCTACGCCACGTGGTGACGCTACAGAGCGCGTGGTGACGCTTGAAACGCTACGCCACGTGGTGACGCTTGAAAGTACACGAGGTGATGCTGTCGAATATTACAATACGAAAATACACGAGGTTATGCTGCCGAATATTACAAGTGAGAAAATATCCAAAGTTATGCCGTCGAATATTACAATATGAAAATACACGAGGTTATGCTGCCGAATATTACAAGTGAGAAAATACCCAAAGTTATGCCGTCGAATATTACAATATGAAAATACACGAGGTTATGCTGTCGAATGTTACGAGAGAGAAAATACACAAAGTTATGCCGTCGAATATCACAATATGAAAATACACGAGGTTATGTTGGTACGCGTGAGTTTGGATGTAGGAGGATATAGAAGATTTCGGATATAGGAGGATGTAATGCTTACTCTGAGCTGGAGAGTTGAGCTCACTTCCGGAGGATAACGGCGAGAATACTGACTGCGTCCCTTGGGATGCTTGCTCTTATATTTCCACTCGCTTGGTGGCGGGGGTGGTTGAGTGGAAGGGTTAAGTTATCGAGAGAAAGAAGGGTTGCGTCACTGGTCACCTCGATTTCCCTCCTTATATGGACATGTCTTCGGTTTTCCGTCCGTCGGGTAGTGAGGGTAGTTAAGTGGAAGGGTTGAGTTGCGTCATCGGTCGCTTCGCTTTCCCTCCTTATATGGACATGTCTTCGGTTTTCCGTTCGTCGGGTGGTGGGAGTAAGTGGGAGGGTTGAGTTGTCGAGAGGAAAAAAAGGATATTGACTTATTGACTTATTATCTATGATAACCATATTGACTTATTATCTATGATAACCTCTCATTTATATAGTGACATGGCAACCTATCATCTATATGGTAACTTATCGTTCAAATGGTAACATGGTAACTTATCGTCCACATGGTAACTTATCGTCTGAATGGTAACATGGTAACTTATCATCCACATGGTAACTTATTGTCTACATGGTAGCGTGGTAACTTATCATCCACATGGTAACTTATCGTCTACATGGTAATTTATCGTCTAAATAAAGGTTTCAAATTTTTCGTGGGTGGATGTAACACACGAAACATTTGATGGGCCAAAGCCAGAACTAAAGCAAAAGAAGTTGGATAATTTTGGAAAAAAGAACTTTTTAACTAAGCAAAAGTTTGAGCAAGCCACTTTAAAGCTTATTGTCAATACTGCTTCTGCATTTTCACTTGTCGAGCATGAAGCATTTATCGAGTTTTGTGAAACAATTCAGCAAAGGCCTATGACTCGCAAAACTCTTATGACGCATATTGATAAAACGTTCGAAAAAATGAAAATGGAACTGATCGAAGAGTTAATGAAAGTAGAATTGGTGTGTGTAACGGCAGATTGCTGGACGGCATTTAGAAGGTAGTACTGATTTTTTTTATACACAATTTTATTATAAATCGTCTCTTTTTATTCACTGTTATTGACCAATGATCGAATTATATTTTCATCGTAAGATCCTACTTGGGCATGACAATACACTGGTTGGATCCTGATACTCTGGAGAGAAAGTCAAAAGGTCTTGCGTGCCGTCGAGTTCAAGAAAGACATACACACGATGTTCTTGCAAGGGAAATTGAGATGGTATTAATTGAATTTAATATTCAAGATAAGACGACATGCATTGTAACGGATAATGCTAGAAATGAAAAAGCTTTCAGGTAAGCAAATTTAGTGTCTCGCGGACTTAATTACGTAGTTATATACATTCACCTTTAACGGAAAGTTAGAAAGTGAATAAATGCAATTTTGTAATTTAAAGGGGCTTAATAGATAATATTGTGGAATTAATAATACTATTTATATTTACAGAGTGTATAGTGACAGTGAAAAAGAGGCTAAAACAGAAAACAAACCTGGAGAAGATCTAGAATCGGTCGAAATATCGGAATCTTTAGCCACTAGTGAAGAAAGTTATAGACTACCACCTCAACACATATGTGCTTCCCATACACTAAATTTAGTTAGTACCACCGATACGGCTTGCGCTGAGACAGATACTAATTACAAAGGAATTAGCAGAAGGGCATTCGCAAAATGTCAAGCTATCTTCAACAAGCAAAATCAATCGTCCGTCGCAGCAGATATGGTTAAAAAAAGTCTTGGAAAATACTTAAAAATTCCAAACGCTACAAGGTAATAATTAGTGATTGATATTAATGAGAAATAATTATATCAATACTTTTATGTGTAACAACTAATGAGTCCAATCGGTTAATATTAACACGTGCCTTGGAATTTATATTGTTTTTTATGGGAACAATATTTTTTCGTTTTTCTCCGTGTTTTTTCGGTCACTCTAATACATATGTATGTTATACAAAATTGACAATTACGTTTTCTATGTATAAACTATTTATGAAAGTTTTTTGCTGTTTTGTTGTTATGGTATTGGTTTTTACACTTTACTTTTTATTTGCATGTAATTTAGGTGGATTTCATTCTACGATGCTATAGTGGAGGTAACAGACAATATTAAACAAGTGAACGCCCTAGCCTCTTCCTTAAATATTCCCACTTTAACTTCTAACGAAATTGACTTCCTTAAAGAATATTGCACGGTAATAGTTTTGCAGTTTGCTTTCGTTTTCTTATACTTATATTAATGATATATAAATAATTTATTGATTATGCAATTATCTATATATATAAGTCACGTCCGTCTGTCTGTCTGTCTGTCTGTCTGTCTGTACGCGAACTACTCATTCGTTAGTGGACCAAATTTTTACCAAAAGTATATGAAATAGGGGTAGAATTTTCCGGGGATGAAAATGTCGCAGCCCATTTTTTGCTACCGATTTTCTGGAAATCGATTTTTTTAATTTTTTTAATTTTTCGGGAAATAATCTACCGAATTCGGGAAATAATCGACCAAATTTCAAAGAATTGTATATGAAACAGGGGTAGAATTTCCCGGGGAGTGCCATAAAGTGTATAGTTTTTCGCTACCGATTTTCTGGAAACCGATTTTTGTAATTTTTCCAATTTTTCGGGAAATTGACCGAATCATATTCGTTAGTGGACCGAATTTTTACTAAAAATATATGAAGTAGGGGTAGAATTTTCCGGGGAGTGCCATAATGTGTATTGTTTTTTGTTACTGATTTTCTAGAAATCGGTTTTTTTATTTTTTCGGGAAATAATTGACCAAATCTCTTCGTTAGTGGACCGAATTTTTATCAAAAGTATATGAAATAGGGGTAGAATTTCCCGGGGAGTGCCATAGAGGGGGGAGAGAGAGGGGAAGAGAGGGAGAGAGAAGAAGAAAGAGGGAGAGAGGGGGAGAGAAGGGGAGAAAGGGGGAGAGAGAGGGAGAGAGGGGAAAGAGGGGGAGAGAGAGAGAGAGAAAGAAAGAGAGAGAGTGAGAGGGAGGGAGGGAAAGAGAGAGAGAGAGGAGGGAGAGGGGGAGAGAGAGGGAGAGAGGGGGAGAAAGAGGGAGAAGGGGGAGAGGGAGAGAGAGAGAGAGAGAGAGAGAGAGAGAGAGAGAGAGAGAGAGAGAGAGAGAGAGAGAGAGAGAGAGAGAGAGAGAGAGAGAGAGAGAGAGAGAGAGAGAGAGAGAGAGAGAGAGAGAGAGAGACTATTTGCGTGTCTTATTACATATGTCCCCCGGGGCGAAGCCCGGGTAACCAGCTAGTATTCTAATATTTATTCACATATATCTTTTTATATATAGTTATATATATCCAAAGTTAAAATGATTCTCCCTTTTAATTCTTTTCTTTTAGGTTATACAAAAACTACGCTAATTTTGTCTCACATTCTAGGTAATGAGACCTATTGCGAAAGGTCTAGATATCTTACAAGGAGATAAACATATTTTTATGGGATATTTATTGCCTACATTAGTATCAATCGAAGAGCATTTAAATCAAAAACTAAGTGAGGTGCATTATGTAAAACCATTAGCAAATGCTCTCCTGAAAGGTATTCGCAAAAGGTTTGTAACGATTATGATATAACTAGATAAAGAACAGTATATAGATTAGCAAATGTGTGCTTCGTTGGATTTAGAAAATTAAGCGATGACATTTGATCAATTTTTACCTAATCGACAGTTTTATCATGAAACTTTCATAGTATTTCAATTCAAAGTTCAGCGAATCTGACATCAAACTGAATTTTTAATTGAAATATTTGTAAAACTATTCATATACAACAGATAAAAATTATCAAGTACATCATTGATTAATTTGATTGTTATTCCTCTCTTTACACTATACAATATAAAAAATATATCAATATTTTTTCAAATTTCATCATCTCTATAAATACAACAATCTGAGGATTGCTGCCTGCTTGATACCACAATTTAAATTGCACTGGTTACAAGATGAAAACGAAAAAAAAAGGTTCTCGAACTTTTAAAATCGAGTGTTCAACAGAACATTAAAAATGCAGAAGTTAATTTAAGTACACCCAAAGAACAGAAGGTCTTACGCAAAACCGACGATTTTTTTATATTTAATAACACGCTGGACCAGAACCAAAACGAAAACGTGATGATAACTGATCATATCATTCAAACCTACGTGTCGACTGATACATTTGCGACGGAAAAAGATTTCCCTCAGGCTCTCAAACGTGCTTTTATACAATACAATACCTCGATACCATCTTCAGCTCATGTTGAACGGTTGTTCAGTGCAGGAGGACTCGTTTTCGACAACCTTCGAGAAAAAATGTGTGACAAAAATTTCGAAATGGCTTTATTACTTAAATTTAATAAGTATATGTAAACAAAATGTAGAGTATCAGAGTATGTTTTTTCTTTCTTCAAATAAAGTGTATAATAAATAAAGTAATGTTTATTATTTCCATTATTTGTAAGAGTGTGAAACCCTAAAATCATGAAATAAAATAATTTAACTTTTAACTTTTTAATTACTTTTTATTATTAACTTAATTTTTAATTCAATTAATTTCATTATGGATTAACTTGTATCTTAACTAAGTTAAATTTTCGATGCTGTTAACTTTAACTTAACTTAGTTAAAAAAAAAGTTAACTTACCCAACCTTGGTAAAACTGCGCCAAAAATCCTTTGATTTTCTTATACTTCTTGCAAACTGTTCTTTTTCAAAGTGAACACCAGTCAGAAGAAAGTTTTTCGAAAAAACTATTGTCTTAAGAGGTCTACGAACCTGACTTGGAATAAGACGCCTTATTTGCCATTTTTGTAAACAGATGAGACCGTCTTAAAGGACTATGAATATCGTTTCGTTTGAGAAGCTCTTCAGATTGTGCTTATGGTATATGAGATGCATTTATAAATCTGAAAGGTACGAATAATAAAGAGTGCCGATTGTGATCTCAGCGGTATGCGGTCACGTGAAAACGGGGCTTAAGAGTCGACGCTGAAGGAGCGCGAAAGGGCGCGGCAGTCAGAGAGAGTGAAGTTGCGAAATGGCGGGCGTTGAGAAAAAACGATAGCGCGTTGCAGAAGTGTGAGTCCCGGTTGTCGAAGCGTACTACAAAGTACAGGATTGTGATCGACTGTCGTAGTTGTGAGTGCGGTCGCGCCTAGAATAAGGAGCATACGTTTGTCGCGAATACGGAATAAATCAGTCATCATCTTATTTCCTTGGTACTTATTCCTTCTCGTCTTCAGTTATTCTTCCGGTAACTGCACACAGCCATCCTGTCTATCCTATCTAAAAATCCTGACAATATGTAAGTGTAGTCCCGTGTAAGTTTTGGGATTTTATGGCCTTTCGACACAAGGCTATACTTTACAGCTTCAGAATCTTTCTCGACCGCCATTTTGGTCACGTAAACGGCGGGTAAAATTCCGTTCGTCGTGTAATGTCGTACCGATCGTCGTTCAGCGCCGCACATCATCTCCATCTCTCTCGACCGCCATCTTGGTCACGTGTCGCATGGCATCTCTGTCTCTCACGACCGCCATTTGGTGCACGTAAACACGGGCGTGCCGATCGAAGTGGATGGATCGGCAGCAACTGGAATCGCTCACGTACCAGGAGCTTCATGAAGAAGTGCTGCGTTACGGACTCAAACCTTCGAGATCACGGAACGGGTGCATTGATGTGATAATGGAGCACCTCGCACGTAGTGGTCAAAACAGTGAACGTATTGACATTCCGGGTGTAAACACATTGCGAGACGGTGCAATGAATTCGGTGCCACCGACAACCGGATCAAATATCACAATAAATTCGGTGCCACCGACAACCGTATCAAATATCGCGATGAATCCGGCGCCGAGTGACATGTCACAATTGTGTTCCCTGCTCACGCAGTTGCTGTCTAAATTAAGTGGGAAAGGTAATATGGCACAAACGCCATCCTCAGTAGCCACAACCACGTTTGTACAAGCGGATAACAGGAATTTGCCATTGCCGCCAGGTTCGCAAGGAAGTACCGGCAGTACGCCATTCAATACTGGATTCCCAGCACAGGCTGTCAAGCTGTTAGCCGATCAGCTTCCAGACTTTTCCGGTTCAGAAGACTGTGATGTTGATCTGTGGATCGAAAAAGTAGAATGTGTAGCTCGTATACATGGAGTAACGGACAGTATTATACTCCTTGCCGCGACAAGTAAACTTTCTAAATCCGCGCGTAAATGGTTTGATTTGAGTACCGGTTCAATTAACAAATCTTGGTTCGTGTTTAAAGAAGCCTTAACACGTCGTTTCAAAAGAACGGTATCGTTCCAATCAGTGATGTGTAAAGTGGAAGCCCGTCGATGGATTCATGCAAAAGAATCGTTCCAAGAATACGCCATGGACAAATTGGCGATTATGCAGAGACTCAGGCTTCCAGATCGGGACGCTATCTCATATCTTATTGCCGGAATTGGCAGTAACTCTCTTCGGGGCATAGCTACGGCCCTGCAGTCTGAAACCGTTGATCAGTTCCTGGAGAAGATGCACGACATCACACGTGCGTTCAACGACTCTGGCCGAAGGTATCCAACTTCTCGCCAGAAACCTACAAACAAAGCCAGCACGACTGGATCATCCGCTAAAAGCGAGCATCAACAGCAGCCATCGAAGAAGGAGGAATTCTGCGTCTACTGTAAAAACAAAGGCCATGATCGTGCAAATTGCTTCAAGTTGAAGAAGAAGGAGCAAGAATTGCACTCCGCCTCTTCGCAGCCGTTGTCTTCACCGGTAGCAGCCGTCGAGGAGAAACGGGAGGACACCGATTCAGTGGTCGCGTTGGTAGCAGAAGGTAGAATAATCGAAACTTGTGAATTGACTCGTCAATTAAAATCGTAAGCATTAACAGAAAACCTTGTAATCTTTTGGGTCTCTTGGATACGGGAAGTCCTATCTCTTTTATAAAATTGTCAATTTATAATACTTATTTTAATCCTAAAGTAAATCTTGACGTTTCTGATCGAACGTATAAAGCCATTAATAATACACCTATTCCAATTATGGGCACAGTAACTACAAAAATTAAAGTTGAGCCTCTTCAGGATCTCGAGGCGAAAATTCGGTTTCATATTTTTTTTGTAACTCCGTGGAAATTGACGTGATAATAGGTCGCGATTTTCTAAATGATTACCGAATTAAATTGCTGTACGATCCAGTGGAAACTGTTTCGGATAAGCTTAAGCTGTTGTCGTATGTAGCGTTAGCAGACGTTCTTGAAGACGTTCTAAATAAGTCAAAGCCACATTTGGAAAATGTTCAAACAGACTTTGACCGCGAAGTCGAACAGAAATTAATATCCACATTAGAGGAAGTGGAAAGTACGGAGGTATCCTCTATCCAAGACGATCATTGCGTTAAAGTCTCGTTGAAGGATGAATCAATTTATGCGTATGCTCCGCGTCGATTTGCATGGGGCGAGCGACTTCAAATTCGCGAAATAACCGACGACCTCCTTGCTCGCGGAATCATTAAGCTCAGTACCTCTCCTTATTGTGCGCGAGTGGTCCCGGTGCGAAAGAAAAACGGTACTCTACGTTTGTGTGTAGATTTGCGTCCACTCAATGAAAGGGTGGTCAAACAAAAGTATCCTTTTCGTCTCATTGACTGCCTAGCGCGGTTGAGCAACAAAAAGATTTTTTCACTATTGGACCTTCGTGATGGTTTTCATCAAATCAGGATCCATCCTGAACATACTCATTACTTTTCTTTTGTTACACCTGATGGTGTCACGTCTGACGGTACATAACTTTAGCCGCATAAATTTTTTCTTTTTACCCTTGTTGCACGGCACCTGAAAAACAATATTAAATTATAATACACTCTTTAATTTAACTGTCACAACAATCACTTAGCTGACACGCCCTTATGTGTTCTTAAAACAGCAAAGACAAGCCTAAAGAATATGACCGCCTAAAGGCTCATTTTCAAGCTTAAGCCCCATTTTCATAAATCAGACTATGAACTTTGGACAATTACTTATTAAAAGTCCCCAGAGTCAATAAAATTAACTGCTTATTGCTATTCATTGATTATACAAACCTTATAAGATTCATTATGCACTATAAATGCAGTTTGATCAGGATCTAACGGAAAGAAATGCCATGCTCTATGAGAATGTGTCAAGAACATCGAAATAAAATATAAATCAATTAATTAATGGTAAACCAATTGTAAGAATATAACTTCTTATGTCCAAAGAATATTACCACACCGAAATAATAATTATTCCATTAACATTTTTCAAACACAATTGTTATAAACAATTAATTTACATTATTAACAGACCTAACTAATATCACCATTGAAACCATTATTAAAGGTCCAACAACTTTTGTTAATAAATTTTTCTTGTATCTTTTAAAACAAACTAATTAACAATAAAAATTATTGTAAAATTATTATTAAAAATAATTAATAAAATCACTACAGACACTTAGCAGAACCTGTCAAGTAATCCTACAAAACCCCTACTTAATATCTCTTTTCAAATTCAAGATATAATTAAAAATTATGGAAATCCATAAAATACAAAAATTTCAAACACCCTAAAATATAGTCCTCAATTACTTAAATACAACAAAAGAAATCCCATCTTTTTATTCCTTACCGTTTACGAGTTATGAATTATTCAAGTTTTATGTCCGCCATCTTGAATTTCCTACCATTTAAACTTAGAAAGACCAAATTACTTTTACCTTAATATTTGACCCTTTTAAACATTTTAAGATTAACATATGTCATTTTTGAACGAAAATTTTGACACTTAATTATTATGATAAAAATGGAATCCGCCATGTTTCTGAACACTGATAGCGTTAATCCCGATTTTCTAATTGTACTAATTAATTTAATAAACAAGATTGAAAATTATTCATTTAGCGAATGACTTCAGTACGAGAGACGAGGATAGTTTAATACCAACCCGTAGAGAGTAAGACGAAGATAGCCATATAGATTCCTAATAAAATTAAAATAAAATAGAAAACGAATAGTCCGTAATAAAAACAATAAAGGCGCGTATAAAGAATAACTATTAGAATCATTTGATAGAAAAACATTTACTACATAATCATTTATTTTTGCAATCTATATTTATAAACAATTATAAATAAATTATTAATCACGTCAATAAATATTTTTAACCTATACTCCAGGAAGTGTATAATAACTTTTATGTAAGTTAAAACATTGTCAGTCCATTAATAAAGGCTACACAAAATTCTAAAGAGAAAACCACCCGGTATAAAGTAAAAGTCCCGAAAACTGCCCCGTGACATAGTTGTACATCTGTATCCCCAGGCAGTTCCCAGGACAGGGGAATTTAGATTATAACGTCCCGTAAATCACAATGGTTAAAAATCCCTTTTTATATACACTAATAACCTGAACATTTTTCCTTGAAAATAATATATAAAGCATACTTTTTAATAAACTCCTATACCTAATTAATCGAAGAAATACATACCTCTATTCGTGTCCCGACACCCGATAATAAAACTCATTCTTGTATAAACGAATTTCGATAACACGTGCACCCTCTCCATTGATAGCCCTATAAAAAATAACTACAACATTTATTTCTGCGAATGTTTATTTATAAAATATATATAATAATAGAAAACTAATTCTTGTATAAACGAATTCTAATAGCACACACACACTCTTCGTTAATAACTTTATAAAAATATATCAATATGTGAATTAAAAATTGCCAAATTGTTTAACAAATAATTTGTTACTAATAAAAACTTATATTAACAATAAAATTTTTTAATGTTATATTATACTTTAGTGAAAGTCCTGCAATATATTTCCTATACACCCTTATCGAATTCCCGACCGTTTCCAAGATATAAAAATAATAAGAATCTTATTACATAAACAATTTAATTTCATTGATCTGCTATACTAATGAGAATGCTAACCATTTCTACTCACATGTAATATTATTAACATAATATTAGACTCATTATCACTACTGCTAACAACACTTTTTATTAACATTGTTATTAACAAATATATATATATCTATATATAAACACTTACTGAAATAATATTATCATCGAGCGTCAATCGCCGAAGCGTCACTCACGAACCTGAAAAAGATAGAATTGTATCATGCGCCACGTAGAAACGCGAATCCAAGCGAGATGCGAATATTAGTAACTGTTAGACAAGGAGAGCAATATCTTTGATGCTTTGGACATGCTATTAATTATTTTAATTGTATAATTGAATTATTCTACTTTATGTAAAGTATGTCTAAAGGAAGTTAAATAATATTTAACATATATTTGTATACTTTAAACTCAATTTATTAAAGATTTCTTATATTCTTTTGAAACAAAAATCATGTTGAGATTTTATAATGAAAGAAGATATTACTCTCGTTATGAATCGCTACTAGAATAGAAATAGAAACGAGGTCACTAAGTGACTCATATGAGTGGAATCCAGTCCTCGCGTAGAACCATATATGGACATGCCGAGGTGAAGCGAAGCCCATGACCATATAAGGTAAAGAATTTCAAGACACCGCCTCATGACTCATTGCTGGCAAGCGAGCCGCACAGGTAGAAGTAGACTCATATCCGTTAGACACCGCCCTATGACTCATTGTAACGAGGTGCGGTCACCTCCCACTACCGTTTCCAGAAATATATAAAAGCACCGTTCGCCCACTCGACTGAGAGTGTGGAACGGGCCAAGAAACCTTACACATCGTATACTACTCGTTCCATCCTCCACATAAGCCACTTGTATCTTGGAATTCTACAATAAATATTATACTTTTTTATATAAAAAAGAAAAAGGAAGATAAAATTATTGAAACACCTACCTTCAACGTACCTTCAACGGACCCGAGGAGCCATAGTCCACTTCGCCGAACAACAGCTATTTATCCTGGGGTTTTACCCCCTTATCAGCGGAAGAAGAACCCATTCGACGGAGACGTTCTGCCGGATCGAGCCACCTCGCATCACCCAGGACATCACAAGTCGAAAATTTTGGTGGCAGCGGTGGGATAGCCAAAAAGGTGATCCC
>JASTWP010001869.1:0-57445 GCA_030770255.1 Temnothorax ravouxi | reverse complement strand
TGTCAAATGGAGTCAGAACCATTTCACAAGTATAAAAGTATTATACTACAGTCGCAAAATGCATGAAAAAGTGGAAAGGTTCCTTAAAAAAGATTCAGCGAAGCTCCACCAGTCCCAGAAATATTAAAAAATCATTGCTTCCTTGTTCAAAACAATGAACAATTGCTAATAAAAAGATATTCCAATGTTCCAACTGGAAATTCTGACCTATTAACTTTGATATCAAAATAATTATTGTCATTTTGACTTGTGCTTTAGAGTTAATCATCATCTTGCCTTCTCTGGTTGGACAACCAACTACTCTTACTTTTACAGGATTGAACTTCAGTAGTCTTACCTTTACTGGTTGGATTATGGTATTGTCTTGCCTTTACTGGTTAAGCCCTTAACTAGTCATTACTTTGCTGGTTGGACCAGCAACGTGTCTTACTTTTACTAGTTGGAACCTTAACTAGTCTTGCCTTCACTGCCTGAACATTCATATTGCTTTGCCTTTGCTTATTGGACTGAAAACTTGTCTTGCTATTTATTATGCTTTGGGAACATTGTGTTGGATCCGCCTTTGTTTCAATTTTGAATATCTTATGTCACATTTCTATTCAATCACCTTAAAACCTCCCGTGTAAAAATTTTCATGTAAATTCGATATAATTTAAAAAAATCGTCCACCATATTGGATCCGCCATTTTAAATTTTAAAAATCTAATGTCAGATTCGTGTTTAGCGACACCAAAAACCCCCGAGTAACGAATTTCAAGCGAAATTTAAGCAATTTTATGTACATTGTCCGCCATATTGGATCGGCCATCTTGAATTTTTTATTTTGCCACTTTGCATTTAAAAGTAGATATAATTACCTAAATTTTAAGCCATATTAGAACTCTTTACGTCAAAACCAATTTTGGGGGCGGGGGGTCTCTCGTTGAGAAAGAATGCTCCATATATATATATATATATATATATATAAGTATCAAGTGTTATACAAGATTGCCACGAGTAGGTATAATTAACTTGCTCAGATCGGGCAAAATAAATAATTCATACAATGTTAGCTATACTATACTTAGCAATCCTATATAACGCTCGATGTCGCTCGGCGCGGTGAATTCTGTATAGTGATTGGCATTATGAGAGCATTGGTGGAGACCTAAGACGTTTTCACATCTACTCAGCGATGTCTAAAATTATCGCTTCAATCGTCACGTATCCGTTCGCATCGTTTATGACGATGTTACATCAGAGATTGTCTTCATCGAAGCCTCGATCGAAGAATAGTTATTTGTGCAACAAGTGCTGGAAGATGAAAATTCACGGGTGCGGTGACCGCACTCGCCTTCGGCTCGTGCGTCAACTCCGCACCCGTGAATTTTCATCTTCCAGCACGTGTTGCATACCCTATTTTATGTTGCAAGTGCGTGGAAAGTGGCCTATCACGCACGCGACGCATAAATAACTATTTTCCAAGGACAGAGCACATTCATAGCGCTAAGAGCGTGGTTGTCGAACGCAGCGTTGAATTATAAGATATAAATGATGTAGTACTTACCTCAAAAATGTTGCCGGCAATTTCTAGCAAACCGTCACGATACTCACTCCAATAAACTGTGTACGTGAGTATGTGTAGAGTCACTGTGTGGGTGTTCGCAGTATTGAACTCGGGTCCGTGGGTTTGTTAAGCCCAAAGGATTGTGCGAATCAATCCTCCCTGCGGGAATTGAAAAATCTAGGCGACCGGTCACTCGTCCGATTCTCACGTGCTGTTATACGCAGTTATACCAAGTTATACGTGCTCACGCAACGCCGAAAATGAGACGCGATAGACGCGCCACGCAGCATGCCGGGCACGCGGCTCCGTTGATAACGGAAATGAAGGGGGCACTCACACAAAGGAGTAGCCACTCAGCGCGGCGCCGAACGCACATGAACGTCCGTTCCGTCTCAATCGTTTTGATGGTCGCGTCTCATTTCTAGTGAGACACTTGGGTCCGTATTCATAGTAACAAAAAAAGTAATTGTAACATTACTACATTTGTAAAGTAATATTTCACATTAATTGGTATGTAAAACTTAATAAAATATGGAAAGTTGTACTTTATTATAAGTTTTGTTTTTCTTTATATGTAATATAATCACATGTACTGTGTTTAAAGTTAAAGCGGGGAGCACACACTTCTGCATAACGCATAATGCGTAAGCATAAAAAATTGATTGGTCCATACACATGTGCATAAGGAAATAGATCGATCAATTTTCTTATGCTTACGCATTATGCGTTGTGCAGAAGTGTGTGCTCCCCGCTTAAAGCATGAAGGGACTGGATAATGTTACCGACCGAGGAGAGGTAGAGTAGCGAGCGGACCAGTGCTGGGTCTGTACCGCAGCCGAAGCTTGGTCAAGCTCTATTGGACTGCATATGGTTACTTGCTTCTAATAATTAACTGTTATCGATTTTATTATTATTATTATTAATTTATTGATTGTTTTAAAAGAATTAAATAAATCTTAAATCTTAAATTAATAAAGAAATTAGAAACTGAAAAAATATTTTTTGTAATATCAAAAAAATAAAAAATACTTTTAAAGCGGACAGTTGGTTTCTATGTAAACCAATATTAAAGTCTGATATCTTAATGCACCATTTTCGCAACTTTTCCACCATTTCGGAAACCTAAATGATAATTATGTTCGTATTTCTTAGGATTTAAAGAAGAATTTTTATAGATTAGATTTTATAGATTTTATAGATTCCATTGCGATGCAAAATTTGACCTTGTTTATCAGTCCTTTTTGATAATTAACAAAGTTTACTCGTGGCAAATTGTTTAAACACAATTATTACTCAAACGGTACAATTCTAAACAAAAGTAAAATTACTACAAACAACTACAAACGATTTTGAAGCACATAGAAAAAGAAACAGATTTGGGAAATATTGATAATTAACAAAGTTTACTCTAGGCGAATTGTTTAAACAAAACTATTACTCAAACGGTACAATTTTAAACAAAAGTAAAATTACTACGAAACAACTACAAACGATTCTGAATCATATGGAAAAAAACGAAATTAAGAAATATTGATAATTAACAAAGTTTACTCTTGGCGAATTGTTTAAACACAATTATAGCTCAAACGGTACAATTCCAAACAAAAGTAAAATTACTACAAACAACTACAAACGATTCTGAAGCACATAGAAAAAAACAGATTTAGGAAATCTTGATAATTAACAAAGTGAACTCTTGGCAAATTGTTTAAACAAGCGTTACTTTTAAACGATACAACTACAAACGAAAGTAAAATCACTACAAATAACTACAAACGATTCTGAATCATATAGAAAAAACGGAATTAAGATATCTTGATAATTAACAAAGTTAATGATAATTAACAGTTGGCGAACTGTTCAAACGCAACTATTACTCAAACGGTGCAACTACAAACAAAAGTAAATTCACTACAATCAACTACAAACAAAATACTATTATTTTCTGTATTGAAAAATCATTTTTTTTTAAGTGGTGTTCCAGGTTCCTGAACCTGCTTTGAAGACCGGTAAGATCGAGAAAAACATTGAGTTGGACACGCACTTTAAGCCTCTCATCGGGCCATTGCAAAAGATCGTCGACAAACCGAGCTTGATTGCGGTGAAGGAGGAGCCGGAAAGCGTTGCTGACGCGGGGATGGAAACGTTACCCGTTCAACAGCGCGGGGAGGAGGAGGAGTTTGCTACACCGAAGAAAAAGAGGGAACGATTAGACTCCTGGCCGGATCTGTCGTCGTCGACACCACGCAAATCTAATCAATCGAAACGATTGAAAGTACTACCGATAACTTCTACACCGATAACCTCTACGCCGACGCGAACCGTGCAACGTACAAGTCCCGAATTCCTCGAAGACGTGGATGTTTTCGAAACCACGGACGACTCGATCGAGACGGCCATTCAAAAGCAGTTGCAAACGTCGGAGGGTCGAGAATTTTTTATAGAAACGTTGGAGAGTCGCTTGGGTCTACTGAGCCGATTGTACATTGCGAGCGTTTTGGGCGCCGATTCGACGATAGACACCGTGTACGGTGTTTATCTCGGCAAGAATGAATTGATGCTCGGTAATAAACTTTTTGACGTGGACAAAGCGGATAATATAATTATCGATGGCGTACGATACGCCGGCACACCCGGTATTTACGAGTTGATCTTCAAGAAAGCACCCGATGATAAGCTCTACACGGAGGCGGATATGCAAAAATACAAGGACATTCTGGTGGCGACGAGTGCTCATAAATACAAGCACGATCCTCGAGGGCGAGTAATGGGCAACAAGGGATTCAAGTATCAATCGATAATCTCACCGTTGATATCGACCGAACTCAAGGAGAAGAAATTCGGAAAGGGATTATTCGCGCCTCGCGCTATGACGCTAACCGACAATAAGATCGACTACGTGCACTGGGACGACCTCAACGAGCTGGTGGATCGTCTGCAATTGCTCGACGCTTCGCGTCAAGCTGGCAACAATGCTCACGACAACGAGATCATGTCAATCATCGAGGAACTTCGCGAAGCCGGGCTTATTATAAATTAAACGGTGCAACAGCGATCCGTTCAATCAGCGTCGAAATGCCGATCAACAAATTTGGATTGTTCGAGCACAGCGGAGACGCGACAAACTCCATTTCGCACCATCGGTGGAGCGGATTAATGAGAAATTTCGTGCGCAATAACGCTCTGTGTCGCACCGCCACGGACTTTGACGCAAGGTCGCGCAAGATTCGTCGCGTAGCGCAACCTGAGACAGACGGTGACGCGGTTAACAAACTATACGTGGATCAGTGCGTTAAAAGTTTGACAGATCAACGAAAAGAGTCAGACGAGAAACTTGCCTCGTTCGAGAAGAACGTGCGAGCGTTACAGACTGCGGTAAACGCGCTTCGGCGTACGAACATCGTTAGATTGGAAACGGCTAATGAACGATGAAGAAACGGTTGAGCAGAAACGACTATCGAACTGCGACGAGTGAAGAGAAGCAACGGTTAATTGACGACGGCGACGAACAGCAACGAACGATTCGAGAACGGTTGTCGGACGGCTGTCTTACGGTTCGAGAACGGTTATCGGACGGTTGTCGAACGGTTCAAAAACAGCTCAGTAACAATTACGAACGTTTTAGAAATAGCTGCGAACTAAGCGGCGACAGGAAAGGCTACAAACGGTTAAAGAACGTCAACGACGACGACGATGAGTGGTAAGAAGCAGTTAACTGACGACGACGAACAGCAACCAACGATTCATGAACGGCTGTCGGACTACTGTCGAATGGTTCACGAATGGCTCAAAAGCGATTATGAACTGTTCAGAAACTGCTACGAACGATGCAGAAACGGCGACAACAAAACATGACATTGCTAAAATCCGATGTACGTAAAAATATCGAAAAGCGGCGGTTGGTGGACGAACTGCACGCATCGGCGAGAAGAAATTTTCCTCGAAGACACGTCATAGTGCGAGGGTACGATGACCTGTGGCAGGCTGACATCGTCGAGATGCGTCCGTACTCACGTTTCAACGGAGGCTACCATTACATACTTACCGTCATCGATGTGTTGAGCAAGTACGCGTGGGCAGTGCCGCTCAAGGGTAAAGGCGGCAGCGAGACAGCCGACGCTATCGCCGAGATAATTCGACGCAGCGGGAGGTGCCCTAGTAATCTACAAAACGATATGGGGAAGGAATTTTACAACACCGACGTGCAACGTCTCGTGAGAAAACACGGCATCAATCATTATTCCACGTATTCGGTGTTGAAGGCGTCGGTCGTCGAGCGATTCAATCGTACGTTGAAAAACAACATGTGGAAGATGTTTACGCTCAATGGAAATTACAAGTGGGTCGACGCATTGCCGCGACTCGTGTCGGATTACAACGCGCGAAAGCATCGAACCATCGGCATGCGGCCCGTCGACGTTACCCCCGCGAAAGCCGAAAGACTCTTGGCTACCGTATACAGCGCGATAAAGATCGCGGGTCCGGCAAAATTCAAAGCGGGTGACTCGGTGCGCGTTAGCAAATACAAAACAATTTTCGAAAAGGGTTACACGCCGAATTGGACCACCGAGGTGTTTAAGATCGTTAAAGTGCAGCGTACCAATCCCGTAACCTAATCTACTCGAGGACTATCGCGGTAAATCCGTCGCTGGAGCGTTCTACGAACACGAGTTGCATCGCGCGACTTATCCGGACGTATATCTCGTGGAGAAAGTACTGCGCAGGAGGGGTGACGAGGTTTACGTTAAATGGCTGGGATTCAATGGATCACACAATTCATGGATACACAAGGACAATGTTATTTAATTTGTGCAAACTGTATTTTATTCATAACATAAAAGTATGCGATATGTAATACATGTAAAATGTTTAAAATATGAAATACATATAAAGTACGTAAAAAATATGAAAATACACATGTGTAATATCTTTATTAATATTCTTTCCAATACTGTAATATAATATACTCACAATATGTTATACTACATTCATACATTCGTACATTCATACGTTATACGACAGACATACGTTACACTACTACGTTATATATATTACGTTACATACATATACTACTGCATACGTTATACTATTACATACATACATCATACATACATCATACATACATCATACATACATCATACATACATCATACATACATCATACATACATCATACATACATCATACATACATCATACATACATCATACATACATCATACATACATCATACATACATCATACATACATCATACATACATCATACATACATACATACATACATACATACATACATACATACATATATACATACGTTACAAAGGTATTCGTGAATGTCCCCATGGCAACGTATCGGTCGAATCGGGTATAATGTATCGCTTATCGTCGTATGGACTCAGAGCGATTTTTGTTTCGGACACGGTGTACACCTCGTGCGACTTCGATCGTATACAGGACTGCCGTCGAGTCATTCCGATTTCATCGTTCAAACACCTCGTATAATCGTCGAACGTTATAGTACGCGCTACGACGTTGCTCTTCACACCTTTCGCTTTTTTACAATCTTTTTTACCATCCACCCTCAACGCGTACATCTTCGCCCTGAGTCCGACGAATTCGGTCATGATCGCGCCGTTATTCTCGTCCTTCATCAAGCCCGGCACCTTCTTGTTCTCGAGCGGTATACCGTACGCGTTATCTACCGCGTAATCGCTCGTGTCGAATCTAGCGATATCGCGTTTCACGTTCTCATACACATCCTCGCACTCGATGTGATATATAAGGCTGTCCGTATCGGTGTACATAATTCTACACATGTCGCCGTACAGGAGAGACATGTACTCGTGATGAAATTCATACAAACAGATTTTCGATACGTCGAGAATGCACATGCCGACGTAAATAGGTTTGTCAAATTTAACCTCAAGTTTTCGCAGTTCGACGGCTATCAGATTTTCCGAAAACACGCTCCTACTGTGAAAATTTGGTCGCGCGATCATTGCCTCCGCGCCGTATCGTCCGTCCCACTTTGTTAAGGGGTTAGTACACTGTGATGGGCGTTTTTTCAGGGTCATTTTCAGGAATTAATTTCTAACAAAGTATTTATGATACACCATTAATTTTTTTTTATTATTTTGTGTACACATTGAAGAACGTGTCCAATTTTTTTTGTGTAAAAAAATAAAGAACTCTTCGAGTTAAATTACTTCGCGCATCCCTATAATTTTCAGGCATGGTCGGATGGTGTACACGATTTTGTGAAAACCAGTCGTCTGAAACAAAAATAAAAAATATTCTCATTATCTATATTGTATTGGCTTTCGGCTGACGGAGCATTTTTTTTTTCATTTTTGGCGACGAGAAAAAAATTCCTAAATTTTGACTGCAATTTTTGGGCTTAAATTACATGTTATTATTATTAATAATTATTGAACAAAACATAATATTGAAAAAATCGTCCGTCAGCCGAAAGACACTAGTCCTTAGAATAAGTGTACCAAATTTCAAGTCGATTCGTTAATTATATCTCGAGATATCGTGTACACCGTTTTGAAAAACATAGTTTTGAGAAAAACGCGTTTAGTTTTGGTACTTTGGTACTAGTTTTTTCAGTGAGAAAATGTATTTAAGCTTCTTACCCTTAATCTGCCATTCCTGCCTCATAAAGGGGACCTTCCTCTTCATAAAAATCTTCTTCAAGAGCCGATCTCATCGCTCTTTTTTTCGACTCTTCCCTCTTTTGAGGCCTCGAATGATCGCGCGGCGCTTCAGTAATAGCTCGAAATTTCAATGAAAACGACTTCGGGCGGGTATAAGACCTTTTGTCCCTTATTTTAGAGGGTTCAAAGGATTTTTTAAGCCAATAAAAAAAATTCAATTTTTTGAAAATTTTACAGTGTACTAACCCCTTAATAATTTTACGTCAACGTGATTGCGTACATTTTCCATTGTTTTCCCGAAAACTGCGTTATTCATCAATTTATACAAATCTTTCTCGAAATCGTTCTTGGCCAGTGTTCTAAATTTCGTATTGAGCTCGATGTAAGCGCGGAGCCATGTAGATTGAGCAAATTGCAATACGCGATGTATCTTTGTGACGCGAAGACCGTGGCGCGTGCACTGCTGTAGGTTGCGGTAGTATATGACGTAACGCTTCTTATCGTATAGCGTTGCGAGAAGTTTGTTCTGGCGTTTGCCTGGCGGTTTATCGCGCGTCGGACAGAACGGTAGGTCAGCGTGCGCGTCGTGTTTATCCTGCGGATACTCTAGATCGACTTCGAGAATGTAACCCGTGGGCGAATCCAAAGCGATCGCGCTAAACTCGAAATTCGAAACGTCTTCGACCCATCGAAACTCCGCGTAGGGCAGTGGCTGACACATCGCCCAGCCGTACAAGTTATTTACATCGAAGTACATCAAATACGAAGACGGTTTCGATGAATCGTACGACTGCATGTACTTGTTGTTGGCCTGCGCGTATCTGCCGGAACATTGACTCAGACCACCGCGTATACCGCGTTCGATGAACATAATCATGTCAATGTCGGTGAGCAGTTCGAAATTGATACACGTATACTTCAACATAGCGTCCCATGTAAAACCTGGCAAAGTGTAGTAGTACGCGGGATCGAGTCCGTAACTCGCGATACAACTGTCGCGGAAATTTTCAAAAACGTCGGCCAACAGCAAGACATCGGTTTTGAGGTATAGATCGCTGTATTCGCCCAAGGTTCGAACGGAGAACCGTTGCCAGACGTTCGCGGCGTGCTCGTAATCGCTCTCGGATACGGTGTCACCGGTCAAGGAACTGTAAAATGAGTCGCGCGGTGGTAAACACGTGTCCTCCAGCTTGTCCACACAATCCACGTATTCGTACGGAAAGACACCTTTTCGCGTCAAAAGATCGAAATCCTCGGTCGATAATTGTGAAAATTGAGAACGTACAATTTTTAACTTATCTTTGCATAGAAAAAATGCTAATTTATCGAGGCTGCTACTCAAAAATTTATACGAATCGATAAACCGTAATTTTATGTCGCTTCGCGAATCTAATTTTTCTGCGGTATCTTTAACGTGTTTCGTGAACGATATGTATTTTTCTTTCGTGATTGGAAGTAATTCTACATGTCCTTCGTACGCTGTAGCTATCTCCGTGATAATAAAATGTGCGTCATAGCCCGATAGATTGTGAAAAATTATTGGAATGCAATGTGAATCTTTATAATTTAGATTACAGTTGGAATGCGCGGGACCTCTGTATCGACCGGTCAAGTGACAATGATCGCGTACTCGCACGTCGTCTGGCTCGAAACGGTTTTTCGCAAATGTGACATTGCGCCGCGCTGCGAAATATCTCCCATTCGTCTCGCGTTAGATCTACCATGCGAAACATTCTCGGACAACATAGCCTTTACGTCGTGTGCTAAACGTCTTAGTTCCTCGGCGAACCACGCGACGCAATCCTTATCGCGACGAAACCGATACATTGATAACGAGTCGTCGTACGAGCATCGCACGTAGTATCCTATGCTAAACTACCTGATGATGTTGAGACGTGTATGTGGACGTTGTCGGATCCGCATCCGTCTTCTCAAGGGTACATTCCAGGTCGGCGTACACGACATATGGAAGTCGTTCCTTCCTGCTGTGATTTTTAAAACTCAGCCACTTGTCTTCCTCGCTCGGTAGTCGGATGGCACAGTTGTTTATCTCTCGGCAGTCTACTCCGTGGGCTTCCAATTTCTCGCTCGTGTAGAAATAGTGCAAACATCTGCAAAAAGAAAAACACATTTTTTTGTAAACTTTTTTATATTAAAAATAAAATATTTTTTTTATTAAAAGGAGTATAGGTACTCACCTGATCGCAAAAGTATTTCCGACTATGGTGGATGCTCAATTGCGAGCTCACGAGACGCGATAGATTTTTTATCCACACGAAATGTCCCACGTTGTCGTCTCGCGGGTCCTGCACGTATAGCAAATTGACGTGTTTGTCCATCTTCAGGTCGGTGAGCCGTATCGGGAGAACGTTCGGCGTCTTCTCTCCCTCGATGGTGTACACATTGATGGAGATGTCGTTGAGTTCGTTCGAACTTTTTAATCTGTTTCAAAGTCATTGGAAACTCAATGTCTTGTAAATTTAATACTGTCGCGTAATGAGGGTACGAGGATTCTCGATATGTATGGTCCTTGACAGGATACAGCGCGGCGACCACAGACCACGCGAAGCACGCATTGTCCATCGATTGCACGTTGATCACCGCTTTTTTCGATTGAATTTGTTGCGGTAAATTGACGTAACATCCCGCGTGCAAAGGATTGTATTTGTTTACGTTCACAGTCAAATTGAGTATACGCGACAATGCCCACCCGCTATCGCGTTCCTGAAACTCTTCGAGGGACGATAAAGTAGGCTCGATAACGTGTCGCTTCGTACCACTCGCGCAGATTCGGACCGATCGGACGAACGAAAGAGTTCGCAGTTTCTCGTGTTGACACTTTTGTTCGCACGTTTGTCACCCGTCACGAACTCACCGTTGAACACAGTGTTTATCTTTACACTTGCGTGTCTTTGCATAACGTTTCATACATGATCAAGCACGATGTCCGTAGCATCTTCGAGAAATTGTCGCGGTTCGATGTGATTTGTATTTATCACCGCACCGGTCAATACACGGTTTTCGAACGCGGTATCGATCTCTCGCCAAACGAGACTTTTCGCGTTATCGTCACTACTGCCCGCCGCGTACTCGCCACCGATATGTACGAACCGTCTCTGTAATAGAGTCTTTGCACCTTCAAGTCGCGCGATTCTTGCCACTAAAGATGGTCTGTTTCCGACAGTTTGAGAACCGTCTGAGAGCCGCGGACGTTTGGAACAACAGTCTTCCTCGAGCCGCCCAATAAATTCCTCGCATCGCTGTGCCCATGCAAAATATTCGCCCAAAGTAGCGATTTGGTTGGACCGTTCCAGCAGGTCGCGTTCCGTTTGATCGAGATGTTCCATGTTTTTTTTAAATCACGTCACATTCTTCGATGGGGCACTTGCACGTGACTCGCTTACACGCTGAACAATATCGTATGCAACATGGAATGTCATAGAGCGCTTTCATAAAATAATTAGGACTGAAAAGGGGACATTAAAGTGCCAATTATCAATATCATCACAGTCACGTTCATCGGTTCTTTGAAGCATCAATAGATGATTAGGATTATCGAGACGGCCAGGGTACATATACATACGTACCGAATTGTTCATCACCACCAATTCGACGTATTTCCCAATGTCCTGTATGAATCTTAATGTATGTTGCTTCACAATCAGGGAGCTGTTGATAAAATTTAGTTGCCCAATAGCGATAGTCAACAATAGGCTTAATATGATACGGCACAACGTCAGTACAGCGAGCTGCATGTGATTCTTCCTCGCTAACGCACTCGTCCCGCAATCGCCGATACACTTTTCGTCTCGCGTTAGAATTCCATTCATAAGGAGAATCGGTATCGATAACGACTCTTTGTCTAACAATGCGTTGACTGGTTCCGCGTATACCTAGTTCGCGATCGCGAAGAAACTGCACCGGTGATATCACATCCGTCAATTTCACTTCTTGATCTTCTTTACGCAAACCATCAATGATATCGTTTATTAAATCATCAGATATCTCTTCTTCACTTGGCCATTCCATGTTGCACACGTTATATATAATGTTTCACACGCGATAATGTTCTTTTTTATCACTTCGTGCAAGTCGGACACATGTCGCATGGATATATTTGAGACAATAGAGTATTACGACAATCTGTGCATAATTGAACGTTCATTATCTCGTACGGTTCGGTTACATGCTCTCGACGTTTACTTATGTGCTCATCCTGTGTCTGGTGAAGCAAGCATACACGTATAACACAGTTTATCTGAACCGTATATATAATAAAAATAAATTGCGCAACACTTCGTACGTCCATCTAACGCTAGAAATTCGGGACGCGACACTATTTTATTCACAACTTCTCTCCGGTTATCGTCTTCATCGCTGTTATAAGTGCTGTCCGGTGACAACGGACGATCCTCTTCGGATGAATCCACATCCATTATTGCCTCGAAATTATTGTTCATTTCCAGTTTTGTTAAGTTTTTGAAAAATGTTTTTTATAACGTCCACTTGACACAAAAAAAACTTCAGCCCCGAGTATGAACTTTTAAGAGCCGCGATAATGTTTTCTTTTCTTATCGTGTGCAAATCGGGCACATATTACATGGAAATATTATATACAATGCTGCACGACATCTTGAACAATACCGGCCATGCAGCGTTCCGCGTAACGCAACGAAGTGTCTTAGGCGAGCGTACATACCCTGCCTAAGATCCCATAGAGCAATTATGCACGAAAAACATAGTGCAAGTGCACCACCCGTTGAAAAATAAAAATATATTACACAATGTCTTGTACGTAAATTTAGCGCAGCGATTTCCCAACGCAGCACTATTCTATCGATGACTTCATTATGATCGTTGTCTTCATCACTGAAATAATCACTGTCGTCCGCGCGATCCTCGTCTGCATTTACATCGAAATTATTGTCCATCTTTTTTGTTCATTGTTACAAAAAAATGTTTTCTTTATACCACCCACTTGACACAAAAAACTTTTCTCTCGAGTCTAAAACGTTCGCGTTGCGAAAGCTAGCCGAAGACTGATCCGCAAGATGCGGATTTATAATCATCCTGGCGACAATGGATGCTATGCGTTTTGTATAATTGTCGTTGGACATATTTTGTTTATACATTCCAGCAGCCGGACATCGGCGCTCGCTTTTTGTAATATGCCGCGCCATAACCGAATACCGCCCGCGACGGTTAAATCGTAATCGACAGCGGCTCTTCCTAGAAAAAAACATGAAAAGGACTCCGCAACGGTTGAATCGTCATCGGAGACAAATTTTATCAATTGTTTACCTCGGCCATTTTATCTTTAAACTGTCGTCGGACCATCGACGCTCGCTTTTGTAGTGTGAGACGCCGTAACCGAATGGCGGCTCGCATATTCTACAGGGGTGAGATCATTGCAGAGACAAGTTGTTTTGTTTATATTCACCGATAAAATTCCAGCACCCGAACGGCGCCTGCGTTAGCCTTTGTAATACTCCGCGCCGAAAACGCGAACGCTCCCCCCCTTCTCCCTCGCCCTAGAACGCTGGACACCTACCCCCCTACCCCACCCCCCCTCCCCCTCGGCGGCACCCCCTTTGTCAACGATATGTTTATAAATATTTAATAAACAACATGTCCCGACGCGCTCAAGTCCCCCCCCCCCCCGCGGACCCCCTCGCCCTAGAACGCGGACACCTTCCCCCTCCTCCGCGGACCCCTTCGCCCTCGAGTTCCCCCCCGCCCCGCTCCCCCTCGGAGCACCCGCCAGGTAGCACATATTATCCCTACTTCCGGAAGCCTGTCCCACACGTAGTGGACGTGATCGCCGCACATTTGCAACAGAACGGTTTTCGGCACAAATTACAGCTGTTCGGCGCTAAAATCGCGAATGTCTGAAGGTCTCGACAGCAGGACGAACATCTTTGCAACTGAGCGATAAAAGAATTTCTTTTACAGAGCTCTTGCACATGATAACGTGTTTAACCGTTTAAATAAAATAAACCGCGATACTTTTCGATCAATGTATAGCTCTCAAATCTTACTACTGCGGCTCGACGCGCTTCATCCCTCGTTATATACCCTTTGCTCTCTCTCTCGCTCCAACTGATTTTTTTTTAAATCTTTTTCTTTGTTTCGCGTACTGCGTAGATAGATTGTTTAGTCTACGCGATAACACCCCCTTTTCCCAGAAAAAATTTGTTTACGACGAACATGTTCCGACAGGTTCGACGCGTTATCGGGTCAATCATCGTCCCGATGACGTCATTCCTTCCTTTGTTTCGCGTACTACGTTGTAAAAAAATAGTGTGAAATAGATACGTCTAACAGCCCTCTTCTCAAAGAAAAATATTTGTTTACGACGAACATGTGCCGACAGGTTTGAAGCGTTATCGGGTCGATCATCGTCCCGGTGACGTCATTTCTTCCTTTGTCTTTTACGTACTGCGTAGATAGATTGTTTTTTTAAATTATAAATCATGCTATATTTTTTTCGCGCGCATTTCCATTCGAACCGTATATGCAACGTTCGCCGGAGCATCGGCCCCTCTCTTCCATGTTACGGTACGCGATATTTGTTTTGTAAATTCAAGCAACCGGACTTCCAGCGGATGTCGGCGCTCGTTTTTGTAGTGCGAGACATTGATTTAGACGCGTTAATGTCTACATTAACAAAGTGTATGTAAAGTAAAATGGATATCGCTGCGTACACATCAGTGTAATTAAGTGCCACGCAGACCCCGCGGCGCAATCGCGGCGCAAACGCGGACCCCCCCACGCGGACTCGCGGACCCGCGGCGCGACCGCGGACTCCCCTCGCGCGGACCCGTGGACCCGCGGCGCGACCGCGACCGCGAACGCAAACGCGGGTGAGTCATCCCGGTGAGTCATCCCCGATGAGTCATCCCCGGTGAGTCATCCCCAGTGAGTCATCCCCGGTGAGTCAGACACGTGGTATGCTAAGGTTGTGACCGAACTCGTGGTCTTAATATATTTCAAACTTACTTGTATCAAAATAATACGGTCGCCACTGTGTTTTATACGCTTACACAGAACGTATGTGCCTTTGAATCGCTTTGACCAATGGCTTCCTTTCTTCCAGAATGTATCTTCCATCGCTGCTGGCTCGATGGATATTTCGAACACTCGCGTTCGCGTATCGCGGGATATTTCCGGATTTTAGGAAAGGAATCTTTGAATAATTGCTAGATAAGATTTAACTTATCAAAAATATAACAAATATATTTAACTGTGGTACAAAAGTACACTGAGTATGGAAGAAGAAGGTTTCCTACGGCTAACGGGCGTTTCCGGGTGCATTCCCACACTAATTACTCGCTTACTGCTTAACTATCGTACGCAGTGAGAAAGAAATGTATAAAAGGACGCTATCGCGAACTAATCTCTCCCATATACGCTCGACACGATTGTTATTCGCACGGAAAGACACGATGTGTATTTCCTCATGGAAAAGACACTGATGTGGCTCCCTTGACTACTCGTATGGGAAAGACCTCGAGAGGATTCTCGGGCCTGCTTATATACTGGTCAGGGAATCACGATCCCACCACTGTTCCTGCGATCAATCAGAAATCGGCCGCGCAATATTCGCGTTCTCTCTCTTACATGCAGTCGACAAGTTCTGGCATGTCCAACGGGTTTCCACGAAATGAAAGATATCAAATTACGTCAAAGGCTATTGCCGACGTTTCAACCGAAATGAATTTACGTTAAAATATATAATTTATACGCGACTGCATATTATTCCCTTCTGCTTACATGTTTAACCTAATAAATATAAAATGATGAATCCTTTACACGCATATCCCTAGATGCATGATTTCCGCTATTTTTGCAATTCCGCACATTTATTCATATGCGTTAATCTAATCTTTGCTTTATTTTCAGGTTTCACTTGGGCATCGAAGGATATCCAGGACTCATCAAGTAAGTAAAGGTAAGTATAAAACTTCCCGCAGGAATATCAACGCAACATTAATTGCTTTTTCCCTTTTTCAGGAAATCTATGAAAAATAACGTTTTACGTTATTTCCGCACATAAAACGGATCCAATTTATTGAAATCTATCTCAATCAATTGAATTATCAAAGAAATTAATCTGATACGAATATCTTCAAGAATCGCTTTCGTGACCTTGAGAACATAAAAATCTTATACACGCATAATTTTGCAAATCTGACTTTAGAATCTGTCTTCTTACTTTCTTAGAATGTGATTTATGCAATAAAATGCGAATATTTATCAATAAACAAAAAGTTCACATTTATGAAAATCTGTAAAAATGCTTCGATTTGGATAAATGAGGATTCATTGGATTCGTTTTGAGCCAAATAAACTAATTTTAACCTTAAAATTAAAGATTTACGCTTATAACGAAAATTCGCTATTGTTTATTAACCTTTGTTAATATCGATAAAATCACAGTTTTTTCACCATGGATATTTTTAATTAATCACAACAAATGATTCTATCGCGTTACATCATGAAAAATCAATTATTTAAATAAATAACCTTGAAAAGTCAGTTTCGTTAATAATGAGAAAATTAAAGTTTTTATGCCATGGTCATCTTTCTTTGAGCTCACTTAATGATAATCAATCATAAAAATTATAAAAAGTTAATTATTACGAGTCTTGACCTTGAAATATAAATTATTGAAATATCGTGAAATTTGCAAAAGTCATCTCAGATTCTCTTTCCAGGTGTCACTAGGAACACGTATATAACGTCGAATCATGATAATTCCGCTTAATTACAAATCTCACCCTCTTAATTAACAATTTGAAATAATGAGAAATTTGACAAACAAATTACATGGGTGACTTCTAAATGTCACTAGGAACATTTTAAGACCATTCTCAAGTCAATCGGACATTAATTGAAAAAGTACACTTGTCCAGGTGAAAACCCGTAATAATGACAAAAATCGAACTTTTATCATATAGATCGCTTATTTAGGATCAAACAAAACTATTGAGACTAGTTTTACTCATCTAACATCATAAATGACAGAGGTCATCTGAAGGTCACCTTGACAAGGTGAAACCTCGTTAGGATTATAAAAATGATATTTTAATCCTTGGCGCTATGTTTCTGCACGTCAAAATAAAATATTTATATCAAAATTAATCAAATTGAACCATAAATAAAAAAGTATCTTAAAACTTGTAAAATACTGCAATACCGTTATTTATCACGCAAAAAGTATACGAACGTATTTGTAGAGATGAAATAAGCGATATTTTGATCATCAAAATATAGAAATTGTCTCAATTGACAAAATGACCTTGAAAGTGTCAAAATCTCTAATCCCAATTCGTAATCAATTCTAAGTGCATGTTGGCGTTCGTATGAATGTAATTCAATGAAATTCGTCCTTGTACGTTCTACATACTTCATATTAATCAAACTCATTCGTTCAAACTTCATATTGATTTCTGACATTTGAACTACATTAACCTGCATGGTCTCGCTTTGTCGATATGACTTACGGTCAATCTAAGTTGTAATTATAACTAATTCACACGCCTTTGGTAAGTCAAATAGATATGTATATATTTATACAACTAAAACTATAAATCGCTATTAACTATTATCTCTAGGCGCTATCAATATATATTTAATATCATATCATTCAACGAGAATATATTTTTATCAAAATAAAATATTAACACTGACCTTAGTCAAAAATAAAATAAACGTTTTATATCAATCATTCGGAGCTATTGCTATCGCTGTTATTATTACTCCGGTTTCGCTTTCACATTTGCTCGTTCGGCAGAGCAATTTGAATATTAAAGTTTCTATACCCTCTATGTGTCAATATCAGGTACGTTAGCAATAATTATCGTTATATATATTATAAAAAACTTCTGTGTATATCTCGTCTTCGGTTATCATTATCAATGTCTTTATTAATCTCGCGTTTTCTTTTTCAGGTCTCGACCAACCTTTACTGCTGCTGGGGTTCCTGCTGCTGGACTTCCTCTGCGCTCGCACACTGATTGTTCTGTATCAATTCCTCCACAAAAAACGTCAGGCTCGCTGTTGTCTAGAATTATGGATGTATCTGGATCTGAGCTAATCTCCCTACTGTTATTATTTTCAGGAAGCTCTGGGATTGGAGTGGATGTGAGGAGTCTAGGATCAGTAGTCTTCCTCCCTGCCTTGGTCCTCGCCATCTCTCTCGCTGGTGTCGTCTGCTGTGCTGACATTTGCGCTGTATGCTTGCCTTTGAGAAGCAGTTCAAAAGATGTCAATGCGGCTGGCTGTCTATCGGACGTCGGTCGCAAGGTCACCCCCCCCTCCCCCTGCCCCTCGTAATCCGATACCCTTGAAATCCGATATTCTTGAAATCCGATACCCCGCCCCCTCCCTTTCCCCCTCACCCCCCCCCCCCGTGAAATTTAATACCCTTGTGTAACCCGATACTCCTTTTCTCCCCCCTCCCCCTCACCCCCCCCCCCGCGAAATCCGATACCCTTGTGTAACCCGATACCCCGCCCCCTTCCCCTCCCCCTCATCCCCCCCGCGAAATCCGATACCCCACCTCCCTCACCCCCCTCGGAGCCCCCGGGGTGGAACTCCCCTATATACACTACTCCAGGAAGATGGTATTAAATCAATTATATTATCCGATTCGTTTCTTAGGAGAAATAAAAATATTTCATTAATACACGTGTATTTCAATTTAAAAACATAAATATAAAGTTACGGCTCCACGCTCCATTTTTCTTCGATTGATTTCTAATCTTATGAGCTTTTATTATTATATAAATATTAATGTATTATGCTTGTAATTATTACCTTTCGCTTCCTTGTGCTGAGTATTTGGGCCGGAAAGGAGGGGGTGTAAAAGTTGCCGATTTGTGCCCCGATGGGAAACCTGTGAAACATTTTTTTCCACCATATTTAAGGTTGAAATAAGAAGGAAATAATTTTCATTTACCCAGGAAACCACGGGAAATATTTTAAAATCTATAATAAATGTGTTTAAAATGTCTGTTAAAGTAACTGTGTTTGAGCGGTTTAATAAAAGGTGAAACGTTTTAAGGGTACATTCTCATCAGTAAGGCCGAAAAATAGGCTATTTTCATGATTTTTTTTTTTAGGAAAGTAATAAATCTAGACATTCGCGATTTTTCAGGTATATTTGTAGTACTTTTAAGTATATTTAAAAAAATTTTCAATTAATTTTATGATAACCCCGAGGTAGGTAGGGTACGTTGCGCCGTAGACCGCTGCGAAAAAAAGGACCTCGCTGGCGACCGTCCTACAGGTCATAAGATTCATCTGAAACAAAAAATGGAAAAAGATTCTTGTTTAGTATGAGTGTGGTTATGGCATGAACCACAATTATGCCGATACGTTGTAAATTGATTTTTTTATAAACAAGAAAGTAACGAAAAAATTCATTAAAAACGCATATAAATTTCAAAACGCCGCCATTTTGTTATTTTTGGATAGATTTCATTTTTCGTGGTTCATGCCATAACCACACTCATACTAAACAAGAATCTTTTTCCATTTTTTGTTTCAGATGAATCTTATGACCTGTAGGACGGTCGCCAGCGAGGTCCTTTTTTTCGCAGCGGTCTACGGCGCAACGTACCCTACCTCGGGGTTATCATAAAATTAATTGAAAATTTTTTTAAATATACTTAAAAGTACTACAAATATACCTGAAAAATCGCGAATGTCTAGATTTATTACTTTCCTAAAAAAAAAATCATGAAAATAGCCTATTTTTCGGCCTTACTTGATGAGAATGTACCCTTAAAACAAACACTACATTTCCATTTAATGAATTTTGCATCATGAAATTGTATATAATATTTTTATTACATTTAAATATATATTTTTTATTACATACATATATATATATTTTTATACTTTCTGTATATACACATATATGCAGTCACATAACATTCATCTTATTTCTGTTCAGTTTCTTTAATATAAACTACGTCAACCATTTATGAAAAATATTCAGATATATTTAAAAGATTACGAGATTTAGTGTTCGGAATCTGATTCAGATGAACCATCGTAAGACTACAGCTAAGTGCTGTGAGGCTTCTCTCTTTTGTTTGACGGCGCGCGCGATAGAAGTCTCTATCCCCACGAGGGCTGCGTTTGGAAACGTCACCTGAGTGCACACGAGTATACTCCCTTCTCTTTCTATCTTAGCGAGTTAGAAGGAGAAGGGAGTATACCCGTGTGTATCCGGGTGACGTTTCCGAACGCACCCCAAGCGATCAGAAGAAAGAGAAACAACTACTAGTGAGGCTGTGTCTGCACCGTCTATGTTCCTACGCTGCCTCTTACGGCAGGGACCGGTCCATCTATATAAGTCTATGGTGTGTGTGTGTGTGTGTGTGTGTGTGTGTGTGTGTGTGTGTGTGTATGCATGTGTACATACATGTGCGTGGAATAATAAGAATCGGTGTTTAAAATGGGCATTTTGACAAAGATATTGTTACGCTCGCCGAGCGTTAGCCGCTCACTCACTCTTGCACTCACACGCGACGCGCACTCCGGCACTCGCTCAATAAATAAGGCTCGTTATTTGTATAAAAGGAACTCGTTTAATGAAGATTCGTTTAGACACGGAGCTCGGGTCAACACGTCCGAGCGTGACGGAGACCCGGAGCATAATTCGACAGTCACCACAAGTAAACAACACAGCTGTCGTCAAGGGTGATTCGCAACTTCTGATACGGGGCGACCCGCGTGAGCGCACGGCACGGGCGTACAGCACGGGTGTAACACTACCCCCCCCCCCCCCCCCGTCCCAAGATTGTCGCCCCGACAATCCGGGAGGGTAATTTCTCGCGGTTACAGCTCCTTTTCCGTGAGCTCCAAGGCACCGGATACTTGTTCTCCTCGAGCTGCTGCCCAAAGTTACCGAACTCTATCCTTCTTGGTCCCTGGTAGCCGCACATCAATCCCTGGAACCTCTTCAGGAGAGAGCTGGCCAGGCTCCCCCCCTCCGATGGTCTCAGGACAACTTCGTAGCTCCGCTCCCCGGGTGTAATCACCTCCACCGCTGGCCTCTCACGTCGTCGTTCCGCTAAATCTTCGGTCAAGGGGGGGGGGGGGGAACTTGTGTGGACCCAACGCTTTTACAGGCTCCCCAAGTCCCTGCCTCAGCATTTGCTCAACGTCCCACGGAAAAACCACAGCTCAAAAACCGTGGGCGAGGCAGTCTTCTATCAAACAAGAACTCGCCCCCGAAGAAGTCTTCGGCCGTTGTTCTGCCGGGGTATCCCACGTTTCCTTGAGGATCGCCGACTTCCTCGGACTCCGTCCCACTAAGCAAAAGCAAATAAAACACACAGAAACCAGAAACATCTGAACAATAAGATACGGTTATAACACTTTACATATTAAGTTACAACACTTCGCACATTGTCTCATAACTCTTTATTAAACACACATTACAATTCAAATAGCGCTACCCATTCCTCTTTTTTACGAACTCTGATCTATACTCTTCAATTCAATTTTCTTTCTGAATAAACAGCTAACCTATTCGAATGAACCACTTTGCTTCTATGTCGGGGTGATTTCCGAATACAATAGACAACATCGCTAAGTTTTTTAATCACCAAATAAGGACCCTCCCAATTACTCTGCAGTTTTGGAGCCCTATCTCTTACCCTCCGAGGATTAAAAAGCCAGACTCTCTGCTCCTCCTGAAAAAGAATTCGACGAACTCCACGATCGTATCGTGCTTTCATTCGAGAAGATTTCAAATTCAATCGATCCCGTACACCAGAATGTATCTCCTCTAATTTGTCCTTTAAATTTCTAACGAAACTTCGAACTAACGAGGACTCCTCACCATGAAGTCTAGAAGGATTTCCTCGTAATAGATCCGATGGTAATCTAAGATCTCGTGCGAAATATAATTCTGCAGGGGTGATTCCAGTTGTTTCATGCTTCGAGGATCTATACGCCAGGAGGAACATAGGGATCCACTGATCCCAATCTTTTTGGTTTTCAGAAACGTATTTCGCTAAGTAATTTGTTATGGTCTGATGTTGGCGTTCGACTTGTCCATCGGATTGAGGATGCAAGGCAGTTGTTCTTGTTTTCCTTATCCCAAGAAGCCCCATCAATTCTGAGAAAAGTCTCGACTCAAAGTTCCTTCCCTGGTCAGTATGAACCTCAGTGGGCACCCCGTGCCTGGAAACAAACTGATTAACAAAAACTCCCGCAACCGTTTTCGCCCTCATGTTTTTTAAAGGAAAAGCTTCCACCCATTTCGTAAAACTGTCCACAAGGACAAGAAGAAACTTATTACCGGATTTAGTCATAGGAAGAGGACCGAGGATGTCCATCTGAACCCTCTCCAAAAGCGCCCCCACATTATAAATTTGCAGGGGAGATTTCCCCTTTCCTAAAGGGCCCTTCCTGGCAATACAGACTTTACACGTTGTACACCAATCTTCCACATCTTGCTTACAGGTTGCCCAGAAATATCGTTTCCGAATTTTCTCTAGAGTTTTGTTGACTCCAAAATGTCGCCCAGACGGTGAGTCATGTAACTCTTCTAAAATTCCTTTAACGAGTTTCCGTGGAACAATGAGTTGGAGAAAACTAGACTTAAGGTTTGGAGCTTCCCATCTCTTATAGAGTACGCCCTCTTCCAGGACCAGGGCATCCCAATACGACCAATAAATCTGTGCGGAGATATCTTCCGAAGCCAACTCAGCTCGTGATGGGCGAACACCAGCCTCCTTTCCACGGAGTAAAACCGAAGCAATCGGATCTGCTCTCTGTTCAGAACGCCATTCTGACAGATCCTCTGCAGTTAATATAATCCGAGCGACATGGCCTGCCCTCGTTACAGAGCTCTTTCTTTCCACTCTGGCACAATATCCACAGCCAGACGACTCACACGAACGCCTCGACAATCCGTCGGCATTCCCGTGAGACAGTCCTTTCCTGTAAGCAATTGTAAAACGAAATTGCTGGAGCCTCTCCAGCCACCGGGCCAATTGTCCATCCAAATCCCTGAAAGACATAAGCCAACGCAAAGAAATGTGATCCGTACGGATCAAAAATTCGCATCCTAATAGATAATGGCGAAAAAACTTCACGGAATCTACAATCGCTAGAAGTTCGCGTCGAGTAATACAATAATTCCGCTCAGCTTTATTCAGCACGCGGCTAAAATACGCGATGACCCTCTCCTCCCCGTTCTGTTTTTGAGAAAGTACTGCGCCAATTCCAATATTGGAGGCATCAGTATCCAGAATGAACTCGCCCTCCCCGTTCGGAAAAGAAAGTACTGGAGGAGAGGACAGTACCCGCTTTAACTCATCAAAAGAGTTCTGATGATCCTCGTTCCAGATAAACTTTATCTGGTCCCCCGTTAATTCATAAAGAGGTTTAACAATCGAAGAAAATTCTTTTATAAATTTGCGATAATATGAGCAAAATCCGAGAAAACTCCGTAATAAAGTCTTAGTGTGAGAACCGGCCATTTCTCTACGGCAGCGACTTTCTCGGGATCTGTAGCAACTCCCTTGGCCGAAATTATATGCCCCAAATACTTTACTTCGTTTTTAAATAAAACACATTTCTTAGGATTGATTTTTAAAGGCCGTAGCCGGATAAGAAGGGTCAATGTGCCCCCGCACGGATCACGCTCATTTTTTTTGCTTTGATTGCTATCAGTGTTACTTACAATTTAGTCAGATATTAGCCCTTAATATTGAACCGTTTTGCTGTAAAAAATAAAAATAAAATTTTCGAAAATAATTCATATCTTTTAATCGGCTTAACCGATTTTGATAAAATTTTAATATGTTGTAGATATCATTGAAACACATTTGTGGAAAATTCGGGAAAGATATCTGATGACAGAAACGTTGATAAAAAAAATAAATAAATGTTCTTGATTTTTTTAAGTCCCGATATCTTTCTTGTACAATTACGAAAAAATTTGTATAGAATCTTGGAGTAGTTTCCTACAAGACATAATTTTATGGAAGCAATAAAATGGGTAGGCGGTACTTTGAAAAAATAAAGTATTCTTTTTTATTTTTTTTAAATATGATATGCTTTTGGTACGATCGCCATATATTTTATGTAGAATTTTGGGATAGTATTCTACAACAAGTAATTTTTTCAAACTAATGAAATAGGTAGGCGAATGTTTAAAAAAATAAAATATTGTTTTTTATTTTTTTTAAATTATAATATGCTCTTTGTACCATTGCCATATTTTTGTTGCAGACTTTTGAGACGGTATTCTACGACAAGTAATTTTTTCGAACCAATAAAATGGGTGAAAGGTACTTAAAAATTTTTTTTTTTAAATTATCATAGCTTTTTGGTACCATCGCTATATTTTTGTTTAGAATCTTGAAATTGAAATCTACAACAAGTAAGTTTCCGGAATCAATTAAATAAATAGGTGCAGGTACTAAAAAAATAATAAAATAAAGTAAATTGAAATAATTATAAAAGAATAAACTATAATTGTATTCAATCAAATGTTTATTAACGAAATACACATACACATACACGTACACACTACACAAACACTCAAAATAATGAAGTACACATACACATTTGTTCACATAATTACTCTCATACTATTATTTACAGTTATATTTATATGGACTAATCTTCATCAATATCTGCATTAACAATAGGCGTGATGCCGTCTGTTTTGAAAAGTGTACATAAGTGTTGGGCTGGTCTCGGAATTTTTGATAAGTATCGTCCGTAAGATAAATAATAAATAATTGCAGCAATGTGCGAACAGCAGCCAACTGTTCTTCGTCCATTGGCGCACTCACAAAAATATCTTTTTATTCCGGAATAACCAATACTATCAGGAGTATATTCAATAAAGCATCGATACACTTTCCTAGATATGTGACGGGACTGTACTTGAAGTTTGAATTTGCAGTTCCTCAAAGACCAGTCTAATGTACTCAAACTTCAAGTACAATCCCGTCACATATCTAGGAAAGTGTATCGATGCTTTATTGAATATACTCCTGATAGTATTGGTTATTCCGAAATAAAAAGATATTTTTGTGAGTGCGCCAATGGACGAAGAACAGTTGGCTGCTGTTCGCACATTGCTGCAATTATTTATTATTTATCTTACGGACGATACTTATCAAAAATTCCGAGACCAGCCCAACACTTATGTACACTTTTCAAAACAGACGGCATCACGCCTATTGTTAATGCAGATAGTGATGAAGATTAGTCCATATAAATATAACTGTAAATAATAGTATGAGAGTAATTATGTGAACGAATGTGTATGTGTACTTCATTATTTTGAGTGTTTGTGTAGTGTGTACGTGTATGTGTATGTGTATTTCGTTAATAAACATTTGATTGAATACAATTATAGTTTATTCTTTTATAATTATTTCAATTTACTTTATTTTATTATTTTTTTAGTACCTGCACCTATTTATTTAATTGATTCCGGAAACTTACTTGTTGTAGATTTCAATTTCAAAATTCTAAACAAAAATATAGCGATGGTACCAAAAAGCTATGATAATTTAAAAAAAAATTTTTTAAGTACCTTTCACCCATTTTATTGGTTCGAAAAAATTACTTGTCGTAGAATACCGTCTCAAAAGTCTGCAACAAAAATATGGCAATGGTACAAAGAGCATATTATAATTTTAAAAAAATAAAAAACAATATTTTATTTTTTTAAACATTCGCCTACCTATTTCATTAGTTTGAAAAAATTACTTGTTGTAGAATACTATCCCAAAATTCTACATAAAATATATGGCGATCGTACCAAAAGCATATCATATTTAAAAAAAATAAAAAAGAATACTTTATTTTTTCAAAGTACCGCCTACCCATTTTATTGCTTCCATAAAATTATGTCTTGTAGGAAACTACTCCAAGATTCTATACAAATTTTTTCGTAATTGTACAAGAAAGATATCGGGACTTAAAAAAATCAAGAACATTTATTTATTTTTTTTATCAACGTTTCTGTCATCAGATACCTTTCCCGAATTTTCCACAAATGTGTTTCAATGATATCTACAACATATTAAAATTTTATCAAAATCGGTTAAGCCGATTAAAAGATATGAATTATTTTCAAAAATTTTATTTTTATTTTTTACAGCAAAACGGTTCAATATTAAGGGCTAATATCTGGCTAAATTGTAAGTGACACTGATAGCAATCAAAGCAAAAAAAATGAGCATGATCCGTGCGGGGGCACATTGACCCTTCTTATCCGGCTACGGCCTTTACTTTCTGCAACCGTAAAAACACTTCTTCTAAATTTTCCAGCATTTCCTCGAAAGTCTTCCCGAAAATTATCACATCATCTAAGTAAACTAAGCAGATTTTGTATAATAATCCTTGCAAAACTTTTTCCATGAGGCGTTCAAAAGTTGCAGGGGCGTTACATAAACCAAAAGGCATCACCGTGAATTGCCAAAGCCCTCTGCCGAAAGAGAAAGCCGTTTTCTCTCTGTCTTCAGGGCGAATTTTTATTTGCCAATAACCACTTTTCAAGTCTAAAGTACAAAACCAAACGTTACCTGCTAGATGATCAAATATTACGTCAATTCTGGGGAGGGGATATGAATCTTTTTCCGTCAATGCGTTTACAATCCGATAGTCCACACAAAATCTTATCGTTCCATCCTTTTTATGTCTTAATACCACAGGAGAAACCCAGGGACTATTTGATTCCTCGATCACACCGCATGCCTTCATTTCCTCAATAATTTTATCCACCTCCCCTCTCAACCGGAAAGGAATTCGACGAGGTACCTGCTTTTTGGGGAGAGAGTCTTGCATATTTATAACATGTTGTACAATATCACAATTTCCCGCAACAATATTCTCGGAAAATACTTTGGAAAATTTGTCAAGGAATTGAGCAAGGAGTTCTTTTTGAGAAGAGTCAAGATCTTGGGAACTATTTCTAAAGAGTTCTTTCAAGGAAACCGGGACTCTGTCTGGTTCGTTCTCAATTCGAGCTACTTGTATTTCTGAATTCACGGTCCCGAAAACTGAATCGAAAATTTCTTCTTTTACCATTTTCAGAAAATTTACTCCCAAAAGACAGTCGTCACTTATATCAGCCACGAGAAAAGGAAACACAACCGAATGACTGCCTATTTCAATTCTAGCTTCTATCTCAAATTCAATTGCAACCCTTTCTCCAGTAGGATATCTCAGATTCAGATTCTTTATGTGAGACTTTTCTTTTCCCGCTTCTACGAATTTACTACTTAATATGGAGACGTCAGAGCCCGTGTCCACTTTGAAAAAACATTCTTTCTCATCAATTTTCCCCTTATAGCAAAAATGATTAAAATAAGGCTTAATTCTATTTTCATTCGAAATAACTTTATTACACACATTTGAAATAACATTTTTATTGTAAGAATACGGGGTATTGATAACCCTCGCCAAACCCACCCCGCTGAGTTTGACTAAATCGCGTTTCCCTTTTGTTCGGGGCACTCGGACCGGAAATGTCCGGTCTTCCCGCACGTCCAACACTCCCCCCGGTTGGTGCCGAATTTGCTGCCACGCCCATTTCCTTTTTGGAAATTTCCCTTCCTATCTGTCTTCCCCTCCTTCTTTTGTTCTTTGTCAGCCTCTACCTCCCCCTTCTCAATATTCGCGCCCCCCTTTTGCCCATCTCTCGCAGTGCTTTTAATAAATTTTTCGCGAGCGAACCCTTCACCCTGAATTATTTTCAGTGCCTTTGCTCTCTCGACAGCCTGACACAAAGTAGTAATCCTCTCCATTTGTAACGTCCGTCTGATAAAATGATCAGTGACGGCCGTTACGAACTGTGAACACGCGATCTTCTCGCGAATCTGATGAGGGCATTCGGGGTATGCGAGGCGCGACAGTCGTTCTATATCGGAACCGAGAGCAGCAAGATCTTCCCCAAATCTCTGTCTGCGGTTCGTGAGCGCGGAATAATAATTTTGCGTTAACCGCCCCTCACCGAAACGCAACTCGAGTTTCGATTTCAGCTCAGAAAAATTAAGACACTCGATGTCTTGTACCGTCTCGAGAATCGTGCGCGCCTTGCCCCTCAGGCTCGAAGCCAGCGCGACGGTTTTCGTCGCGTCGTCCCAGAAATTCGCTCGAGCAATTAGATTAAATTGCGAAAAATATTCTTGTAGTGGGACCGTCCCGTCGTAAGTGTCGGGCTTCAATTTATAGCCGAGCCCGACGCCTGCTTCTGTAGCGGCGTCACACGCGCGCGCGGTACGGATGCCAACTTCGTTCGCGCTCCTTTTTTTTTTAACGATGAGGAAATGCGCACGCATACCCCCTCCCCCGGGGTGGGGAGGGGGTTATGTGGGACTCCAACCCACTAAAACCTCACCGGATGTCCCTCTCGGCGTTTATGGGGAGGCCCTGGGTATCAAATCATTCTTCCGCGAGCCTCCCCACGCCCTGTGTCCTATGGACCTAACCTGACTTGTGACAGATGGGGGGACCTCACTCCCATCCGCCACCCCTCCCTCCGGGGTTGCTTGCGCACGGGCGATTGGCATTTCCCGGCCAAACGCCCGCCCCCGGGCGAGGAGAGTAGAAGCGACCGCCGCGAGCAACGGGCTCCTCCCTCCCCCACGCCCTCCCGTGGAGGGCAGGGGAGGGAAACCGGCCCCCCCGCAGGTGTTGCCACCCACAGGGAACCCGGCCCCCCGCCCCCAGTGCAGCCCGAAGGAGCACCCGTGGCGGAACCCCCTTGGGGGATCCGCCCAAGCCCCTCCGAGCCGCCGCGCCTTTCCCTCGGTCTTTTCAACCTGTTCCGCGGCGAGCGGGTCGACCCTCCCTCTTCAGGAGGGGTCGCCCGTCCGTCGCCGTTTCCCCCTCTACTTCTTTACAACTCTCCCTGCCCTCCCCTCCATTTGGGGAGGCGCAGGGAGCACCGAAACGGGGCCACGGGGATGCCCCCCGTCGGAGGGAGCACCCCCGAACCCCCCGATGTGTCGTCTACTTCTTATGGCCCCTGTGCCACATCCAGGGCCACCGCTCTAGCGCCGATGCCACGCTGTCCTCCTTGCCTCCGCCTCCGCCGGGTAGGCGGAGGCGGGGGCGGCATCAACGCTCTATTCTCCTCCTCATCCATGTCCTCTGCCAGGGGAGGATCTAATCTCCCCTCCTGATTCTTTCGTCCGCCTCCTTCTGCAGCATTACTTTGCTGCAAAAGGAGACGAACGCCCTCCACTTATCGTCCGCTTCCCCCCCCTATCGGTACCGCGCGTAGTACCGCTGGGAGGGAAAGGTCCTCCCCTATTTCTGCCCGGAGGACACGGCGCTCTTCTGCCCACGCTGGACAGAATTCCAGCGTGTGCTGCGCCGTGTCTGCCTCCTCCGGGCAGTGATGGCAGCGCGTGGTGCGCTCCTTCCCGATCCATCGCAGGTACTGCCCGAAGCACCCGTGACCGGACAGCACCTGCGATGTGTGGAACGTAGACCCTCGTTTTCTACGCTCCACCCACTCCTCTAGTATTGGTTGGACGGCCAGGCGCAGCCTCTCGCCCGGGAGCCCGGGCTCCAACAAGTACCCCTTCCATTTAAGGGTGAGTGACTGCGCAATTTGCTTCCTCAATTCCCTCTTCGCCCCCGGTGGGACACCCCCCAGCCTTTCTTTGATTGCCTTTGTACGCTCGTACATCTCGGCGTAGGCTTCGGCGATCAAGTGTACCGGGGGAGTCCCAGCGAGGACGCACGCCCCCACGTGGCTGACGGTCCTGTATGTCCTGGCAGCCCTTGTGACAGATGGTCCTTTGGGCCGCCAGCATCTTCTTCCTTAGGTAGGTGTTCTGCCCTACCTGTTTCCACCAAATCGGTGCTGCATACAGCAGCACCGATTGGACCGCCGCCACGTAGAGGCGTCTCACGTGCCCGCTGGCCCCTTCCTATATTTGGTAAAAGCCTCGCCAAGGGCCTTCGCCGCCCCATCCCGCCTTCTGGGCCACGCGGGCAACGTGCTCTCGTGAAATCTCCTTTGGCCGTCCAACCACACACCCAGATATTTCTGGTGAGGAGTGGCCGGGACGTCGACCCCCTCGACGCGTAGGCTGAGTCCCTCCGGAGGAGGTATATGGCCCCGCTTTTTATTATAGAAGACCGTCACTTCGGTCTTTCTGCGGGGCCATCTCCAGGCCCAGCCTCCTTAATTGAGTGCACCACGCAATGCTGCTGCTCCCTCCGCCAGTCTGGTGAGTTCTCTCCATCCTTCCCCGCTGACTCCCAGGTATATATCATCCGCGTAACCTGAGAGCCAGCACCGCAAGGGGAGGGGGATCCTAAGGACCAGGTCAGTATCCCTATTATCCATAGCAGGGGCCCCAGGACCGAAGCCCTGGGGGACCCCGCATCCCTATCAACCTGATCCTCAGGACGCCATCCCGGTCCGTGTACATCATACCCCGTTCCAGGAAGTAGTCCTCGGACGACCGCTATTAAATAAGGGGGGACCCCGAATCTTAGCAGGGCCTCCCCCACCACTGGCCAGGGGAGGGAGTTAAAGGCGTTCCTAACATCAAACGAGACGCCCATAACTACCCTCCCCCTCTCAATCTCGGCCTCCGTGCGGGCAAGGACGCGCTTAATGGCGTCGACCGTTGATCTGCCCGCACGGAAGCCGAAATTGGTCGTCCGAGAGACCCCCGTCCTTCCTCTGGGATATGTGCCGGACGAGGCGCTTCGGCAATAATCCTTTCAAATATCTTAGCCCGCCTTCGTCCAGCAAGCACACGGGCCGGTACCCAGACGGGGAATCAGCAGGCTTCCCCGCCTTGGGTAGGAGCACCAGACTGGCTCTTTTCCACTTATTGGGGAACCGGCCGGCTCTGAGGCACGCGGTATAGAGTCTTTCGCATGCGTCCGGCCAGTCCCCCCGCGGCCAATGTTCCACATACGGCCTGGAATCCCGTCAGGGCCAGGAGCCTTTCCCCTCCTGACCCTGCGGAGCGCCCTCGCGAGTTCCTCCTCCGTCACCCCCAGCTCGTCGTCAGTCCCACACCTGGGGACCGTCTCCGGGAACCTGGACTCTCCGCTGTCTCCCGCCGGAAACAGCGTCTCCACTACTCTTTCGACGAACTGGGGGTCCAAACTTTCCGTAAGTGGGAGCGCCCATGGTCTCAACCTATCCTTGACCAACTTATATGGTCGCCCCCACGGATCCTCCTTTACGCTCGCGAAGAGCTCCTTCCAGGCCTGCTCCTTGGCCGCGTATATCGCGCGGGAGAGGTCCTGACGGGCAGCACGCCAGTCCTGCCCCGCTTCTTCCTCCGTTATGCCACGTCTACCCGCGCGCGCTCTAAGGAAGCGCCTCTTACTGTGGACGGAGGAGCGTCGCAGGTTCGCGATCTCCTCCGTCCACCAATACGCAGCGCGACGAGGAGGGAGGGTGCGGATTCGGGGCATGGCCGTGTCGCAACACGTAACCATGACCCGGACTAGTTTCTCCGTTTCCGCATCCACGTCCCCCTTCCCCCCTATCGTCGTCGGTTTCCCCCCATGTCGCGACCAAGACCGCGGCTTTGAATAAGTCCTGGTCGAGCTTCTTAAGGGCCCATCTCCGTGTTTTCCTTTCCTTCTCTTGGCGGCGAGCCAACCATCCTTGGGGGGGTAGGCCGGGCCGTCATCTCTATGTAGAGATGATCTGACAATGTCTCCTGGCCCGTAACCACCCCCCATCCCTCCATCTCGCGCGCCGCCAGGGGGTTCGCCCACGATAGATCGATTATCGAGGACCCCTGACGACGCACGCACGTGTACTCTCGGCCCGTGTTCAACAAGCACAGGCCGAGGCTCGCCGCCCATACCTCGAGCTTCCTGCCCCTCCAATTGGTGACCGGGGAACTCCATAGCGTTGACTTCGCGTTGAAGTCCCCGGCCACCAGGACCCTACCCGGCAGTCGTCCACGGACGCACACGTCCAGATCGAACAGCATCCGCTCGAATCTGGCCCGGTCCCAGCTCGGAGCGGCATAAACGCTCACCACGGAGATGAGCCCCTATCTTACTGCCACAAATCCCTCCCCTGCCTTTATAACGCTGCAGGGGGGGGATTCCGGCAGATTCCTCCACGTAATGGCGGATTTGCCCGACTTATCCTGGGCCCAACACGGGTGATTTGCTGGTACCCGGTACGGTTCCGCCATTATCCCTAAAACACACCCGCGCTCCGCCATTGTGTGGACAAATAAGTCCTGGGCGGCGCGGGCGTGATTCAAGTTGCTCTGTAAGATACGTAGGGGCATTATGGAAGCGTCTCCATGGGCACCTCCTTGCCCTTCTCTGCCCCCGCATCTTGTGCATCCTCAGACGTAACCTCCATCCTCTCGACTATCGTGGGTTTTACCCCTCCCACCCCTCCTTGTCCTGCCCCAGTACTGGCATTGACGGGTTTCCTCGTCTTTGCTTTCCTTTGGGGTTTTGGGATCAGGTAGTCATCCCCTACCTTCTTGACCCCGGATATCTTTTCGAGTGAGGCCACCCTTGGTTTCTCCCTTCTTCTTGGCCCCATCCGCTCGTGCCGATTCCTCCTGTCTCCTTTCCTCCTTACCGCCTACTTCTCCCGATTTCGGCGGCTTCGGATCCTTTCCTCCTTTTCTCGTAGGGGGGGTTTTCTCCCCTTTCCCTTTTCTCATCCCTAGGCAGGCCTTACCGCCTATTCTATGGTTTGAGGGAGCCCCCTTTTTCTCACAGATCACGCAGCGCGCCAGCGCGTTGCACTCTCGCGCTGCGTGCCCCTGCTCCCCGCATTGGTAGCATGCTCCGGTGCGGTCTATTTCGCTTCGGCATGTTGCCCTCGTGTGCCCTATCTCTTGGCATCGATAGCACTGGAGAGGGCGCTTGTCCAGGACTTCTGCCCTGGCTTTGGTCCACCCCAGCGCTATCTTGCCCTCCTTTGCCAGTATGTTGGCCACTTTTACCGGGCATTTGGCAACTACCGTGCCCATGCCTCGTGGCCCCTGGCTTATTGGTCCCACCGTTACTCCTTCTTGGGAGGTCTTGCCTGCTGTGGCGATCGCCTCCCTTATCTCGTCTGGCGTTATCGACTCGTCAAAGCCGGCTATCCTTACCTCCGCTATTATGGTAGGGCGGGCCACCTTGACCCCTTCTTTCCCCGCCAGTACTTCCCGCATTTTATTTGCCAGGTCATCAGCTTTTTCGGCATTTCCCTGTCCCGATATTTCTATGCTGAGTGCCCCGGTTACCGTCCTTCTCGTGTTTGGAGCCTTGTCTATACCTAGCTCCCCTAGGTTGATGGCCCGTCTCACCGTGCCCATATATTCCCAGTACTTGCCCGGAGGGCAGGTGAGAGTGACCGCTGACGTTCTCGGCTCTCTCCTCTTTGTCGCTTTTCCCGTCTACTGTTGTGCACGGGTATCGGTTATCTTCTTTCCCTCCTGTTGCTGTTGTTTCGTCTGCTTTTTGACAGCAGCCTTTTCCTTTCGACCAATCACAGTCACCCACGTGCCTTCCCTTGGTTGGCCGTTTATCGACTGCGTATTGATCGGGGCTGTAGTTGCCTGGCTTCGCGTGACAGGTCTATTCCCGCCTTCCTTTCCTTTTCTTGTTAGTGATCTCCCATCCCTGTTCGATCCCCCCTCCTCTTTTTTTTTACCCCTCCCTTTGTCCCTTTCTTTCGTTTCCCCCTTGGCGTTAGCCTTGGGTTTCCCGCGTGGATTTGGGTTTGGTTTCCTTCCCCTCTCCTCATCTGCGATGTTCCTTCGGAGATTCCCGGTTATCATTTCCTTGAGTTCCCTTCCTAACCGGTCTACCTTCTCATTGACCAATGTCACCAACATCGCCGCAAGGCGGGTCTCCATGGTGTCGACAGTCACCATTTTCGACGCTCCTTTCGGAGAAGGAGCCTCTGAACCTTTCTCTTGAGATATCGGGGGCATTCCAGGGTCAATTACTTTTTGTTTTCCCTGAAACGGTGGGCGCACCGCTGGTGGCATGCCCTCCCGATCTATTTGTCCCAGTATCTCGTCCCTTTTGGATGTTATGGGTTCCTCGCCGTCCACTTCCATCGTGTCCGTCGTCTGCTGGGGAATCTCTCCAGCTTCTGTCCCCACCGTGTTGTCCTCCCATCTGGGGGGCTCCGTGTCCTCTCTTCTTAGAGGGTCGTCCTCTTTCGAAGAGGAGGAAGTAGGAAGCTTCGTTTTCCTTTTCTTGCCTCCTCTCCCGGATTGTATCGTTTCGCCTACCCCTCTCTCCATCATCTCTTGCATACGTCGGATTTGCTCCTTCTGTTCTTGGAGTTCCGACTTCATACTGTTGTGTTGCAGCTGGAGCTGTTTTAGGCTCTCAATCTCTGCTTTTTGCTCCGTTATGATTCGTCGGAGCCTATCGATTTCTATTTCTGTCTCGTGTCGATCTCCGTCGACTCCGCTCCCTCTCTTTACCAGATGGTCTAGTGCGACCTTCATTTGTTGCCGCCGCTCTGTTCAGCGACCCTTTCATGTATCCTTGCAAAGACGCCTTCTGTGCGACCGTGTCAACGTTATTGATCGCCTCTAGCATTATCGCTGGTATTGCCTCGGTTGGAACATTGTTTAGTTCCTCTTCCGCCTCCTTTTCCGCCTTCTGTCTACCGGTGGTTAAGGATTCTGGTGTTAGCCCGTCCCTCAGTTTCCTCAATATTTCTGCCTCGGCCAGCAGGACTTCTCTGGCTTCCACCAGGCGTTTAATATAATATTCGCCCGTTTCCGCCTTTCTGCCCTGACCGCCTTTCTTCCTGGTCATCCCTACTTCCGGGCAGTCCTTTCCCAGTTGTTTCTTCAACTGGTCCTGTGTATCAGCCAGTATGGCCCTCGCCTTCCCCTCCATCTTCGCGAACGGTACTGACGCAGCTGGAGGTGTGGAGGAATTGTCCTCCACTTCCACCACGTCCACTTTGTCCTCTTCCTCGTCGTCGTCCTTTTCCTGGGCCGATAGCATCACGTCCTCGTCGCTGTCCTCGTCCTTGCCGCTCTTCCGGATGCGATTTCCCTCCCTTGTCCTAATTCTTGATCTCGATCTCGATCTGTCCCTTTCGTTGTTGTCACTCATGGCGCCGGTGGAACTCGAGCGACTTATCTTGACGTTCCTTGGTGCCGGGGAACCTGGAATGACATAGCCTTTTCCCTGAGAGCTAATTTTCAGGGAACGTCTTCTCTCCCGAGAATCGGATCTCTTGTCGGTAAGAGATGACGAGACCGCGCCATCCGTACCGTTCCTGCTCCCTCTCTCTCGCGAAAGATCGGCCGAGACGCCTCGATCCCGATCTTCCACACTCCCTGAGCTCGTCAAAAAGTTACTATCCATGAAATTAAACCTCCATTACCTCCCACGGCTCTATCCGTCAGGGCATGCCCTCACCGACCGACCCCAACGAGGACCGGCCGGGCCCCGAGTTCCCCCGGGGGACGGACTACACCCGTGTCCCGGAATAATACATCGGGACGGGTCCCAGCCCCTTACTCCCCCGCGGGCGCTGCCCATCAAGGGGCAGGCGCACCGCGGGATTTTCGGGGGTCCCTCGCCTCCGACAACTGAGGGCACCGTGGGAGGCGTTGCCACGACGGGAGGTAACTCCCTGGCGTTCCGGGCGTAGGAAGCTGCAACCCCTCCACCGCCTTTCCCGCTCAGGGAGCCGGCGATACCACCGGGGTCGTCGGCCGAGGACTCCTCCGCACCGACGCCCCACGCGCCCAGCAGCGAGCTCAGGGTAGGGGGAAACCCCACCATACACCTACCGCGCGCTAAGCCCGACGGGAGAGCGGATCCGGCCGAGAGTCTCGATCCCGGTCCCCACCCCCGCCAGCCGCCCGCGGCAGGCCAGAGCACAGGGCACCCCCCAGGTGTCGCAGTCGCTCGCTGGCGAGCCTCCGCTCGTGCTTCCGGCTCCGATCGCCGAGAAGCCAGACCCGCCGGCCCCGCCTCGGAATAAGTCCGAGCGGCCCGACGGGCCTCCGTCCCGGATCGCCCCGGCCCTGCCCTCGGAGTACGTCCGAGCGGCCCGGGGCGACCCTCCACGCCGAAGACACCGCGAGTCCAAGACTCCGGCTTGCCCGTCTTCGGCGTGGACTTCTCCTTCGTAGGAAGAGTTGCCCCCTCCCTCACCTCCCAAAGCACCGGTGCTTCGGGGGAAGCGAGAAGAGGCCTCCACTCATCCCTCGGCAAAACGGTGTCCCGTTCGCCTCGGGCGGGGAGATGTTAACCCTACCCCGTTTCCCTTCCCCAAAGGAGGACCTTTCCCCTGCCGGAGCACCGGCGTGCAATGGGGTCAGGCCCCCCGTCCCCCCATTCCCCGTAGGGCCACTCCCTCATATCCCCGAGCGCGCAGGCCGACGCCGGGCCGGGCCATTGCCCGAGAAACCCGGAGTCCGCCACGCACAAGTGGACAGAGCAAGGAGTCCCTTGCCTGGTTTTTTCTCGAGGTTTTCCTTCCTCTAGGCCGGCGGGAAGGATAGAAATCCCTCCCTAACGGTCACTGGCCGACCGGGCGATTGAAGTCAGGGCCGCCAACCCCTACCGGTGATTGGTCCTGACCCGAAGGTCAGGTCCTAAGGGAGTCACCGGACTCCCATTCTTCCCGACTTACCGATTCCAGGAATCGGGGTCAGGCAGGGTGGACTCTTGGACCTCGCACTCCCCCGAACAGGCCGCCACAGCAATTTTCGTGATGAAAATCACAAAAACTGCCGGAAATCGGCCCGTCGGGTGTGAGTACAAGGAGCCCCCTCACCACGACAAGGTGGTCCACCACGAGAGGGTCGTTCGCGCTCCTGGCACTCGAACAAACGTCGAAATCATTCTCGGCATTCGCTCCCGTGTCTCTCTCAAACCGACGTGTGACATTTTCGCTCGTGCCGCCCGTATTCACGCTTCTCCCGGTCGGGCGCATGCCGCTCACACTCGCGCTGCCCGCGAACGCATTTCTTACGGGCGAGCGCACGTCACTTCCTCGCGCACCGCCTGCAACCGCGTCTTCTTCGGCCGAGCGCACGACTCTTCCTCGCGCGCCGCTCACGGTCGTGCCCCCCCCTCCCCCGCACGCAGCCCGCGCCCACTCACCTGTTCGCGCTTCGTACACTCGCGGTCGCGCTTTTCTCACTCGCGCGTACGTCGTTCACACTCGCGTCGGCCGCAGCCGCGTGCTCCTCGTGTGCGTCCCGCGCCCTTGTGCCGCCCACGGCCCGCGTTTCCGCATCCCCGGACGCTATATTATTAAAGGGACTTAGCTGCGGTATGTCGTTGATGTTCGTCCCACGGAGACGTCGGAGTTCTCCTCCTGACGGCGGATCGTCGCCGCATACTCCTCCTCCCTCCGGGCCTGCTCCACACGAAGCAGTCGCACTTCCTAAATAACGGCCTGGAGCGTCTCTGTAAGCGTGGTCATCGCTGACACTTCGGAGCCTTCGCGGTGAGGTGTCTCCAGCCGGAGCCTCTTCCTCGTGGCCATGTAAATAACTTTGACCGTGCTCGTACTCGGGGATAGTCCGTGAGATCGTTGCGACGAGCCCCCAAAATGTTACGCTCGCCGAGCGTTAGCCGCTTACTCACTCTTGCACTCACACGCGACGCGCACTCCGGCACTCGCTCAATAAATAAGGCTCGTTATTTGTATAAAAGGAACTCGTTTAATGAAGATTCGTTTATACACGGAGCTCGGGTCAACACGTCCGAGCGTGACGGAGACCCGGAGCATAATTCGACAGTCACCACAAGTAAACAACACAGCTGTCGTCAAGGGCGATTCGCAACTTCTGATACGGGGCGACCCGCGTGAGCGCACGGCACGGGCGTACAGCACAGGTGTAACAATATATAATATATATAATATATATATATATATATATATATATATATATATATATATATATATAAATGTATTTACATATGATAAGCGTATATAAGCAATTGTGTTATATGTACGGAATTTATGTATTTAGACGTAACGTCGTCCGATTGAATAATCGCTAAGATATTTTTTTTATATATTTTTGTTTTTGTTTATTTTAACATTTTAAGAACATTTACAACATTTTAGGAAATTATCTTGCTTCACAATTTTATTTTCTTCCTCGTCGTCCTCGTACTACTCGTCGTTCTCGTCCTCCTCGTCGTTTAGTCTGCGTCGCTGCTTCCTTTTTCTCTGCTCCTAAAGTTTCCGTCTGCGTAGAAGAATCCCGTTTATCCTGCTGTTCTGTCTGCGTTGAAGAGACTGGAAACTCCTGACGAAAAGTCTGCGTTCCCTCAGTAGTTCTCCTGATTGGTGACAGAGAAGGTGGAGAGATCAAGGGTGGAAGAACCCACGGATTCTTCGGCGTTGATTCTCCTGATTCCGGCGTCGACGTCCCGACTTCGAAAGGCCGCTTCCTTTTTGGCGTCGTTGATACAACGGGTATTGGGCGACTTGCGCCGAGGATTGGCGAATGTCCAGCACCAGAAGTCGGCGTTAAGCCGGGGGTCGAGCGACTAGCGCAGGGAATCGACGGGGAGCGACTAGCGCTAGGAGTCGGCGGAGCGACGGAGCGACTAGCGCTAGGAGTCGGCGGAGTGACGGAGCGACTAGCGCTAGGAGTCGACGGAGCGATGGAGCGACCAGCGCCGGGAGCAGGGCGCCTTGCGCCGGCAGATGACGGCTTTGAGCCGTGAGCCAAGCGTCCTGCGCCGGATGAAGGGCGGCTAGCGCCTGGAGGAGGCGTCTGTGCGCCTACCTCGAGGCGTCTAGCGCCGGAGGCTGCGGCAGGAGCCTCCTTTTTCCTCTTGACCGCGAAGATCTGATCAAGAGGAAGCGGGCGAGTCTTGCGCCTCTTGGTTGCACCTTCCTCGTCTGCACTGTCGAGACGTGGAGGGATTTTGTTATTCAAAAGGCGAGGCGTGGTTGTACCTTTAGGAAAACCTGTAGGTCAATTCTGCCATCGCCGAATTTCCTCGAAATCGGTCGCCTTTATATTCACTCAGTGATTGAATTTTAATTACGAGTTACGACATCCATCTATGGGTGAATTTTCGAAAAACTCGGTTGCTAGGAGACACGAAGTCCTGTCAAACAAATCGGAGTAATTGCAATTTTGACAGGATGTCTCGATGTTTTTAACCTGTCGCCGCGTAGTAAAGAGTATCGTGATCTCGGTGACTTCCTGGTGGCTGACGACGGCTGCCACATGTACAATTTCATAATGCAAAAATTCATTAAATGGAAATGTAGTGCTTGTTTTAAAACGTTTCACCTTTTATTAAACCGCTCAAACACAGTTACTTTAACAGATTTAACGTTTTAAACGCATTTATTATACATTTTAAAATATTTCCCGTGGTTTCCTGGGTAAATGACCATTATTTCCTTCTTATTTCAACCTTAAATAAGGTGAAAAAAAATGTTTCACAGGTTTCCCATCGGGGCACAAAACGGCCACTTTACACCCCCTCCTTTGTTTTTTCTCGCTATCCCAAGCGATTCTCGTACATACAACACGTTTCGCCGCGAGTTTTTGCGATTTTTTACTCGCTTGAATGATATCTGGATATCTGTTAATATTGATTACATTATTCCTGATTAGATTATCCCTGATTTGACTGCCAGTACTGAAAATCTATAGTATACGTGACGTAAACTATACAGATTTTTAGTATTTGCAGTGAATATCGAACCTGAATAATAATTAATACAATTCTTAACCTGCGTACGCCGACGAATCAAGGCAGAAGATCAGCGGGAAGAATGGGGGAGGAGGGCGACAGACCGGAAATACTCTTAGCAGTACTCTTCGCTCTGACTAAATAGTTTGCTGAACATCGCTAAAACATTTCATGTATAATGATCGTTCGCGCTAATGAATCAGCCAATTGAATAATAGCATGTGATTTATAAACACATCTTGTCGCCTTTCCGTGAGTTATTTTTTTATTGTGAATACGTATGCAATAAGGAAATTATGTAATAATTGTTACAAATATGTAATAATCATACATTTGTATTGTACATCTTCTAAAGTGAATATTTCTTTACATTCCAGAAATCGTGTGCCAACAAAAATTCCAACTTGTTTCGATGAAATTGGGTAATTAAAAGTTTCGCATGGATCAGCCAGTCGATACCCCAAAATATACAAATCTTGTAATTTCAACATATTTCCAGTATTCCCTTGTTTTTTTAATAAAATTGCATCGATCTTAATAATCTTGTTATCGCTTAATTGAACTATGTTATTGGGATGGTCACATTTCAATACGAAGTTATTGATATTGATACTGGATACAATAATGTATTCTTCTTCATTATAAGTAAAAATATTAGAATTTTGTAAAATACAATTGTCCAAATATCGTTTCTCTCGTATTTTAAAAGTTTTTCGCGATTCTAATTCTGATAGTCTATTAATGATTTGGGTCAGGGGTTTGTTAGGAGATTTGACAAGTTTTTTAAAAATACTTATGTAACTTTCACCCCAAAATGCGGACAACTCGCTCAATGATATTTTGAAATTTTTAACATCGTCAGCTAAATGTATTAAGTTATGCATATTTAATACTTGTGACTGTTCTCCGTATAGAGATGGCAATAAATAGAAAAATTTTCTCAATAAGTCGTTTGCATAGTCACAATGTGATGACGTTATATTCTGTTTGTGTAGAATACGACATGCTACAAATAGGAGTAAGAAATGTCTGTAAAAATCATTCGGAAGAACATCACGCAACACTGTTGAACTGCAATATAATAGAAAGAATCTAAATTGTGTCGCTTTCCATCGAGTTATTACATTCATATCAAACTTCTTCCGTTGAAATTCACACGGAATGTCAGAACTGATAGCATTCATTAAATTTTTCAAGTGCCGTACCTGATGCCTTTTCAGCCCTTTTTTTTGTGACGGTGGAGAAATCGCTGGATACCCCCTCCTCCGGGGAGAGGAGGGCGGTTATGCGGGAGTTGCACCCGCTAAAACTCCCCAGGGAGTCCCTACTGACGCTATGTTGAGGAGGCCCCGGGACAAACAAGATCTCAACCTTGGGCCTTCTCGCGTCCTGCCCTTGCGGCAAACCCTAAACTTAAAGCTAATCTGTGGCGAATGGACGACCCCATGTCCATTTGCCACCTCCCCTCCCTCCCAGGGTGCCACCGTAGTGGCTGCGGGCGAGTGATAATCCCCGACCACCCGCCCGCCCCTGGGGCGGAGAGGGGAGGGGAGGGACCGCTGCCTAGCCATTGCCCCCTCTCCCTCCCCGCGCCTTTTCATAGAAGGCAGGCGGCGACAGGACCCCCGGGCAAGCCCCAGAGCCCCATCACCGCCCGTACCTCCGCGGCACGGGAGGAGCGCCCGTGGCAGGGACCCCGTAGGGACCCCGCCCGAGCCTCCCCCCCCCGCCGCCCCAACAGCTCGGCGGAGCCGATCTCCGGAGAGGAGAGGAGGAGGAATCCTCGCTTGTGCGAGGACCCTTGTCCCCCCTCCCAAACCTCTCCTTGTTGACACTCGCCTTATCAGCGGCCGTCGCGGGTAAAGGGGAAGGATGCCCTCGTCGGAGAACACCGCCCCCGCCCCCGCCCCCGCCCCGTTGTCTTCATCCTATTGTCTTCTCCTCCTCTTTCTCAAGAGGGGGGGACCTCCGTTGTCTCGACGCCTGCGACGTAGTCTGCGATGTAGTCGTACTATCAGCGGCGTATCTTCGTCGCTGTCGTTTCCTTCCTCTTCTCGGGGAGGAGGGACTATCCCCTCTCTGATTCTTTCATTCGCCTCCTTCCGCGACATGACACTGCCGCAGAAGGAGACGAAGGCTTGCCACTTTTCCTCGCCCCCCGGCCCCACCGCGGCTGCGATGATGGCCGAGGGCGAGAGGTCCTGCCCCACCGCCTCCCGGAGGGCACGGCGCAGCCCCTCCCATGCCGGACAGTACTGCAGCGTGTGCTGCGCCGTGTCCGCCCCCTCCGGGCAGTGGTGGCACCCCGTGGTGCGCTCCTTACCGATGCGACACAGGTACTCACCAAAGCAACCATGCCCGGTGAGCACCTGCTCCGCCCGGAAACTTATTCCGCGTCCCCGGCGGCCCGTCCATTCACGCAGGACGGGCCGCACAGCTTCTCAGACCCGAGAGAGGGTCCTTAGCCGGGGACCTTGGGATCGTCCAGGTATTCTTCCCACCGGCGGAGGAGATCCTCCTGGGCTTGCAGCTTCAGCGCGACCTTCGCTCGTTTGGGAAGTTCGGTGGTCCCTTGTGCCTCCCCTATGGCCTTCGTCCGCCGATAAACTTCGGCCTGGGACTCGGCCAACAGGACCACCGGTGGAATTCCCGCGAGGGTCGTTGCCGCCGTATGAGAAACGGTCCTATACGTGCGGGCGGCTCTACTAGCGATTATTCGCTGCGTCGCGTGCAGCTCCCTCCTGAGGCGGCTGTTGGTCGCCGCTTCTGCCGCCCACACTCAGTATGCTGAACAAGTGTGCACAAGGCTCGTCTCCAATTTTTATATGGCCTGCCTATTAACAAATCATTTATGCAAATCGGGCGCTTGGCTCTCACGTCTAAACGGGTAAACTTATTTTGATGCACTTTATCGGAAATGAAAAGTAACGATGTCTAGTTTATGAATTTAAAATGTGATTGTTTATTGGCGTAGAGTAATGCAAATAGCACCATTGGTTTGCGCTTAAAAAATCATGAATTAAAAAAAAAACGTCCCAATACGACCCAATAGAAGCCGAAATAATTGACTTTTACATAATTAATGATTACAGCTAAACTATTTCATATTTTTACTTGAAATTTAATGTGAAGGTACTAGAGTGAGTGCTTTAACGGTGGAATTTTTTCGCTGCAATTCGACTGCCAGGTTCGGCGAAAAGAAATGTCGAATACAGCGGTTTTAGAGCGAGAGCGCTGGAGCGGACGCAGCGGCGCGCGGCGGCTCGACTGCGGCGGCTGCGCGAGCCGCCGCTGCGTTCGCCAAGCTCGCTTAATTAACAATTACTTTTCTCTGCAACAAAAGCACGTATCCAAACAATTTTTTTTTAATCTGCTTGAAATTTTCCGAATTTTATGATTATCACATTATGAATGTCATATTCTCAGTATTAACGGGGATAAACAAGATATATTAGGAAAAACGTATTAATTAATAACAAATTATTTTTGTGATATTTTATACTGTATTGTATGTTGTATATTGTCAATTGTATGCTGTATTGTGTATTGTATACTGTCAATACAGATAGAAAATAGGTTTTTTACACACTTATTTTACTTTATTTTACGTGAACTTTTCCAAGTCTTTTTTTGCTTAAAATAATTTAATTTATTTTTCTAGTTGCAAATAAAACAGAATAACGCACGTAATGGTAAACTTCTTGAATCTTTGAAAGATTCGTATCACTTTATCCGCGTACTTATCAACGGAGCGAAGACGAGCGAACAAGCGCAAACACGTCTTTTCTTTGATGTATGTATCGGTGCGATATAGTCCATTGTTTATCCTTTATTTCCATGTAGAAGCAGACCCTGAACGCTCGTGCAGTGTAACATTGTCATTTTTAACAATCTCAGAGAAATTTCGATTGATTGTGGTTATCGTTTTGCATTAATTCTATGTTTAAAGAATATACTTGGTGCGAGACATTACCGTGTCTTTTGACAAATAAATAAAAATGGATCCTGCAGAAAACTGCGTCGTCTGCAATGAGAATTTATCGAGCGAGAAAGTTATCGCGATTACTGCTGCACGTCGTGAAACATTTAAGGAAGCCAGCACTGGTAGAGACGACAGATTATTCACACGTGTTTCGGAAAACAACAGCATGCATGAGAAATGTTACAAATCTTATACACATCCCGATAACGTAGCTGCAGTTGTACGACAACGGAATATGCAGGGTCCATCGATATGTACATACACGGTCAATAGGTGCTACTGACTTTGATTTTGAAAACCTGTGCATATTTTGCAGAGAAGATGCTTTTCAGTCGTTTTTAAAAGAAAAAATGAAAAAACAAAACGGAAGAGGATACGTGTTTGTCGACTTAAAAATAAAAAAACGCTAAAAACTATTAACGAACGGGCTAAGCAGCGGACAGATTTAAACGCTATTAATGTCTCTACACTTGTAGCAACAATCAATCTGGATAACGTTACTTCAAAGTATCATCACCCTTGTTTGAAAAATTTTTACAAAGTTAACGTTCCGTTATCACGCGTAAACATAAGTGCTCCAGTAATTGAACACATTATGCGGTATCTACAAGACCACAGACAAGAGTGTCAATTTTCTTTAAGTACAATTTTAAGTAGTTACGATGGCGAACTTCCAACTAATACATGGATTTACGAGAAACTTGAAGAGGCTTACGGAGATGAATTAATTATCACCAAGTTGAGAAATAGAGAGCCTACGATATGTTTCAAAAATACGGAATATAAAATTTTATCAAATGATTGGTATGAAAACCAAGAGGAAAACATTGAAGATGAACGACAGCGGGTCGTTGATACGGTAGCAGATTTACTTCTTGAGGATATTCGTTCACAGGTGTATGATACTAATGTTTATCCTAGTCCTCACACGTTTTTAGAAAATGCGGAGAAAATGACATACCGCCTACTTTAAAGTCATTACTAGAGCGAATAATTCTAAAAAATAAGAAAGGTGATATAGATAAATGGCGTGTAAAAGCAACTGCAATAGCACATGCAATAATTGCAGCAGTGAGGCCACGGTCATTTTTATCTGCAGTTCAAATAGGCGTCGCATCGTTGATTTATCAAAAAACCGGCTCAAAAGACGTGTTACGCCTCTTATCTGCCTTAGGGTGGTGTACTTTGTATGAAGAATCCACATTGTGCCAAATTTCTTCTATTATGCATAACACGGAGCCTGATCTGTCAAAATGTTATTCACAGTTTGTGTTTGATAACGCCGATCATAATGTTAATACTCTTGATGGTCTCAAAACTTTTCACGCCATGGGAGGTATTCAGTGTGTAACCCCTTCTCATTTGATTCCATCAGAGTCACCGATTCCGAGATTAAAAACAATGCCTTCGACTGAGTTTGTTGGTAAATTTGGTGCTATAAGTTTTAAGCCTTTCCACAGAGAACGTGTAGTCGGACTTGGAGGAATAAAATTAGTGGACTTAGCAGAACAAAATTCTATTTCTTCTAAAATTGAAATTTTACCTGCAGATTTGTTATGGATCTATGCAAAAAATGCTAATGCCGTTAACATACCTGGTTGGAATGGTTTTTTGGAAAAAGTCACTAATCACTTATCAAGTGAAAAATCGCGAGTTATCTTTCTTCCATTCGTAAATGCTCCACCAAGCAACTACGACACAATCTATACAGTGCTTGATGAGTCACTTCGTAGAAGCCAGTCATTAGGCCAACAAAATTGCTTTGTAACGTTTGATCAGCCGTTATACTGGAAAGCTCGAGACATTACAGCTTGCTCTCCTGAAAATTCTGAGTTACAAAGTATTATTTTGAGACTTGGAGGATTCCACTTATTAATGTCATACTTAGGATCCATTGGATTTATTATGGAAAATAGTGGCTTAAAAGATCTCTTCTGCGAAGCTTTTGCTGCCAACTCTATTAATAGAATGCTGGATGAACATGAATATGCCAGAGCCATAAGAGCGCATGAACTGGCTCATCTCGCTTTGGCAAAAATTATTTTATCAAAAGTAATGTTTACTGAAAAACGAAAAAATTATTTAGAAGAGACTTTACAAAATATTGATAATCAAGAAACTTCAAAGAAATTTGAAGGAGCCAATTTTAAAAGTATTTGCAGTAAATTCGATAATTGTTTAAAAAAGTTAGCTGACAATGGCCAAACTGCCCAATTATGGGCACAATATTTTAATATGGTAACTTTAGCTAAACAATTCATTGAGGCTGAGAGGACTGGAAATTGGCAGCTACATCTTAATGTAATTCAAAAAATGCTTCCGTATTTTCATGCGAACGGTCATTTTTTGTACGCAAAGTCTGCCCATCTTTATGTAAGATATGCTTAATCTGCAATGTGTAATAGATAAATCAGAGTTCACAAAATTTGTTTCAAACAGCGACTTCACGATTAGAAGATCTAACAAATTTCGATGTGGTATTTGGACTGATATGACGATCGAACAAACACTGATGAAAACTATGCATAGCGCAGATGGACTTACTCGTGGGAAAGGTGTTTCTGATAGCGTATTAGCTAAGTGGATTCTTTCTATGCCAACCTTACTGGATGTTAATCAGTGTGTTCTCGATTTTTGTAAAATATCCTTTCACAGTCATAGTAGCCAGCACACTGATGCAGGTGATGCTCGAATGAGTCGAGATAATAAAGATTGTGAAAAATTTTATACTTGGTTTATCGCTCATGATCCATTTCCACAATGCTCCGAAATTATGTGCATAAGCACAGGTTTTATAGGCGATGAAAAAACTAATTGCCATAAGGCTCTTCAAATTGGATGTGCTTCAATGAATAAGATGATTAATAAGAATATACAAGACGTTAAATTCGATCGTAAGAGTAGAGTGGTAACTCTGGGAACTATACATGTAACGAAAAATAATGAAAACACTATATCAATAGATCCAGCACTTCTATTTCAAAGAATTTATATTTTAAAAAGAACAAACGAAGAATTACAAGAATGTTTCAAATACAAATTGGCGCCATACCCGGTTACACTCTTCGATGAAAATGGAATGAGGAAAACTCAAAAATATAAGTTCTTTGAATATTTTATACCTGTTTATACCTGTACAAGAAGTACCTCAATTTAAAAATCCTGTGTACATTGTTGTTCGAGATCGCGAATGCTCGAAATCACGAATGTTCTTGAATATTCTTATTCTCATTTAGACGACTGTGTCATGAGTCACAGCAGCAGTGTAACGCGATATTTATTCAGCGGACCACCTAAGAATTATTCTCCGTACGATGCCGAGTCACTCTGATTCTCCGGCACGGTCTTTTCGACGATCGATACTTTAATTTCAAAGACAATGACTATATGCACCTTCGGTTTATATTTCAGTTCGAGAAGCTTCTATTCCATGACATTTTGACCTTAGCTAAGCAGTAGTCATCCCTGGCGCGTTCTTTGTTTCGAGTGGGTATAAAAACCCGTAGAACTTACGGCGCGTTGCCATTCGTCAACAGTGTGTCAGTAGGTTAAGATCTGTCATCGATCGATATTGTGATGGTCAGTTCTCATTCACGCGCGGGCTATCCAACACTACGAGCGAGAAAGTGTTGATAGAGAATTCACTTTAAAACGCCCGCGTTCCGAGTTCACTTAAATTCAAATATATTTGTAAATTATGTCACTCTTTAATTTCGGCATTATTTTTTGTTGTTAAATAAACTATTGTGTTACTTCACGCTTCCGGTGTTAGTAGTCTCTCACGCATTATCCCTTCCTCACTCACACGCGCGCGAACAATTGTAGATGGTGGATTTCTATTACATAGAGTTGTGTGGAATGCGGGACGAACATACGGCGTTTGTAAACAATATGTTGAATATTTAACAAAATATTATGGATCTAATTGTATAGTTGTTTTTGATGGATACCCTAAAGAAGCTAGTGCGAGAAACACAAAAAATGCTGAGAGACTGCGCAGATAAAAAAAAATATTGCTTCTGACATTTTGTTTGATGAAACAATGCCATCAATTTCTCAAACAAAATTTTTGAATAACGAAAAAAAAAAAACTTATTACAGCAACATCTTGAAAATGCGTCAATTTTAGTTAAAAAAGCTTATGAAGACGCCGACGTCTTAATTGTACAAACTGCAATTGATTTTTCACAGAGTTATGAATTTGTTGTAATTGTTGGAGAAGATATCGATTTATTAGTAATTTTAACGCAATTAGCTCCAAATAAAACGAATATTTATTTGTTAAAGCCAAGCAAAGTGAACTGATAAAAGCTGCTATCGATTTTGTGAAATCTTTATACGGAAGTAAGCCTGATAACATATCTTTAAACACATTTAGATTTAGCAAATAATTAATTTATTACTCGACTAACTGGCCCATATGTACAAAGTATGCACCACGTTTCGGATCAAGTTTCGATCCCTTTTCAAGTGCGATCTATATCATCAAATTGATTCGTCGTCATATAATTATAAACATTCCTGCGTTCACGAGCATGTTCCTGTCTTGTCCTGTCTTGCGCTAACTTTAGTTACGAACCACCTGTCATTTATGGTCATGCTGGAACATGCTCGTGAACGCAGGAATGTTTATAATTATATGACGACAAATCAATTTGATGATATAGATCGCACTTGAAAAGGGATCGAAACTTGATCCGAAACGTGGTGCATACTTTGTACATATGGGCCAGTTAGTCGAGTAATAAATTAATCATTTGCTGTTTATTCACTGGCGGACAAAAGGTTTTTTTTCTACATTTAGATTTATTTGTTTTACAAAATCTTCTTTACGAAAAACGTTTAACTTAGCTGTATTACCTCCCACTGAAGTAGCCACAGCTATGCATTCATTCCGAGTGTATTATCAACTGCGACAGTGGCATCAAGATACTTCAAAAAATCCTGAAGACTGGGGCTGGAAACGTACTAAAAACGGTCTTTTGTCAATAACGACAACAGCTAACACGCTTCCCGATGAATTATCACGAATGATGTCATGTAAATGTACGAAAGGCTGCAGTGGAAACTGTACTTGTAAGAAAGTCGGAATATTTTGTACACTTTTGTGCAAAAATTGCGAAGATAAAAATTGTTCTAATATAGAGCAGAAAACTTTGTGTTTGTCCGATGATGAAGAAATGTTAGATGAAGATTGTGAAATTAACCTAGATCCTGCACATACCGAGGGGCAATTATTTTCTCAAGCAGAAGACGAATGTGATGTATTGCACGTTGACATGGTTGACGATGATACTGACAATACCGATGCCGACTCAAACTTAGAACCACCTTTGTCGAAAAAAAAGAAATCTAATGAATAGATGTAAAAACGTAAATAAATAAACAAATTTTTAACAAACGTAAAAATTGAAATTGAAATTGAAAAAATTGTATTTCATCTTACCACTCTTTACACACACAAAATTGCTAATATAATTTTTACTTATAAAAACGATTTTTTTTTAAACATATAATTGTTTGTCACTATTAGTTACGAAAGTATATCCTCTTTTTAATGGAATAATCATAAAGATCAGGAAAATTCACGAAAATGAAATAAAATAAGTGTGTAGAAAATCTATTTTCTATCTGTATTGACAGTATACAATATACAATACAGCATACAATTGACAATATACAACATACAATACAGTATAAAATATCACAAAAATAATTTTTATTAATTAATACGTATTTTTTCTAATATATCTTGTTTATTGTGTTTTTTATAAAGAGACATAATAACACTATTAATCTTCAGAGAGACACAGAGAATTTAAACGCTGTATACGATGGCGTCATTTCGTCGGTTTAATGTTTATATTATTGATTCTTGTGTCAACCTTTCGACTCCTTGATTCTTTTTCTTTGTTAACGTTCAGTCTCCTGAGTGCTTCCACTCATGTAACATCACGCACTGGAGAGTTTAACCGGAGATGCTTAATTTTGGAATCTCGATGTTCAAGACACGTAAGAATCGTTTGTTCGCATTTCTCTCTCAGTGGTATTGGTTTTATATGAGTGTTCTCTCACAGTTGTGCTTCGTGACAATGCGGGGACATTCCCATGAATGCAAGGAGGTCTTATATTAACTATGACGAGTCATCTTGACGATTAGGTAATACTCTTTATTTAATGACTAATTTATAATTTATTAAGTTGATACATCGTGACGTTCCATGCATTTCAGACGGCACTTGATAAGGGCTCTAACCGTGAGCTGAAACGTAGTGCACCGAAGTATATTTGTAGCCAGGTAGTCGAGCAATAAATAATCCTATTCGTTTTTTTAATCGCTGGCGGATAAAGGTTTTTTTTCTATTATCTTGTTTATCTCCGTTAATACTGAGAATATGACATTTATAATGTAATAATCATAAAATTTGGAAAATTTCAAGCAGATTAAAAAAAAATCGTTTGGATACGTGCTTTTGTTGCAGAGAAAAGTAATTGTTAATTAAGCGAGCTTGGCGGACGCAGCGGCGGCTTGCGCAGTCGAGCCGCCGCTGCATCCGCTCCAGCGCTCTCGCTCTAAAACCGCTGTATTCGACATTTCTTTTCGCCAAACCTGGCAGTCGAATTGCAGCGAAAAAAATTCCACCGTTTAAAGCACTCACTCCAGTACCTTCACATTAAATTTCAAGTAAAAATATGAAATAGTTTAGCTGTAATCATTAATTATGTAAAAGTCAATTATCTCGGCTTCTATTGGTCGTATCGGGACGTTTTTTTTTTTAAATTCATGATTTTTTAAGCGCAAACCAATGGTGCTATTTGCATTACTCTACGCCAATAAACAACGCCGACATTTAATATGCGAAATTTAAATTGTTTTAGGTAATAGTCAAATTTTAGAAGAAAAAAAATTTTATTTTAAATTCATAAACTAGACATCGTTACCTTTCATTTCCGATAAAGTGCATCAAAATAAGTTCGCCCGTTTAGACGTGAGAGCCAAGCGCCCGATTTGCATAAATAATTTGTTAAAAGGCAGCCATATAAAAATTGGAGACGAGCCTTGTGCACACTTGTTCAGCATACTGAGAGGTATCATTGAGTGAATGTCTGCTTAAATATGATAATTTTTAACCCAAAAGTTTTCGGGAACCTGTAAAAATGGCCCTTTTCTCGCGTATTTTTTGCAATTTTGCAATTAAAAAAATTTTTTAAAAATTTTTTTAAGGCTTATTCTTATAGGAAATTTCCTTCCGAATAATTTTCCTCTCTTCAAGTTTTGTCGTTTGACCAACACAGAAGGAGTTATTTAAAGAAAACTATACAGAAACGCGTTTTTTTAAATATATTTTGCAATAAAAAAGGCGAAGCGGCCGAGTTGATTCTAAAGACTTTACACACTTGTTACGAGATATCATAAAAATCGATTTAAAAAAGTTCCAGCTTTGCGCCGTAAACTTTAATATTCTCATTTTTAATAGCCCTGACTCCCGGACTATGTCTCGTTAAATGCAAGGCCAGTTATTCTCAATAACAGTGATATTTGAGAAAGAACTCGAAAACATACCGATACTAATCGATCCTCCTGTTACGAATGTAGTGGACCTAATAATGGTGAGGAAGAAATATTGGCGAGGTCAACATTAGAAGAAAGGACAACGACGCACGGTAAATTTTCAGACTTACCTTTATCGTGTTCTGTACACAATTTCTCGTTTAAACAATCATCACATTTGTCACATTGTCACAAAAGTCGTTGTGGTCACTGATACTATGCATGATTACTCTGCATTTCATATAAACTTTTCTGTAAAGTATCATCACTTGCATGTAGGAAATTAGTTTTGTATATAATTAATATTTTGCATAAGTAATTTGTGTCAATAGGTACTGAAGAAAGTTCTCCTGAAATTATTCCTTTGAATAACGATGACTCGATTCCAGGTTTGCAATGATTGCAATTAAGACAGGGTTCGTTTTCCAATTTTCATGAAATTTGGTAAATATCAAGAGACACGGTGGTGTCTCGCGCCAAGTACACGCGAAGCGAGATCGCACTGTGACTCTTTTACGCGACGGCGACAAGTTGCGAGTACTCGAGATGTTGAGATCTCAATAACGAGTGAACGGATCAAGTTCTAAGTAGGCTTGATCGATAGCTTGGGGTCGATTTATAAAGAAGTAGTTTTTATTTTTTGTTTGCGTACATGGACATTTTCCGTCAAATTTCAAGAGAATCGGAAGATATACCTTTTCCAAATTGCAAGTCGAAAGTAAGCAAGAGAAACATGAAACATAAACATTTTTTCAGAAACGTTAAAAGCATATCTGGATGAAAAATTCAAGATGGTATTAGCTTGCAATTAACTCTGCCAAAAGAAGCACATTATACAATGTGGAGAAAAATCCAATGACATTAAACTCGCTATATTGAATAATACGATGGCAATTCGAATAATAACAGTCTCAACGATACACGAAACTGAATTGGGAATAGTATTCCCTATCCAAACAATCCGAAGACTTTTTATCGTTTGAGGAGGCGATTGCCACTTCGGAAGAGAAGAATGAAAGCTTTGGTAGGTGAAAATATTGAAATAACACTTGATTACTTTATACGCGCCATACAACTTATTTCTCTTTGTATAGATTAAGTGGAATCGAATTTTGTATGTTTGGAGAGACGTGCATAAAGAAATGTGTGAAAAAAATAATGATAGCAACGCTTTCGAAAACCGTCGAAACAGAATATTCAGCCTTTGGGAGGCAAATTCATGGAAAAGGGAAACGTAACTTCAGTAAGACGCAAACCTATTTCGTGTTTGAACGGTTAGTATTGTTTATATATTATTGACAAAATATATATAAAATTACAATAACAATTTACATAGAAATATATGAATATATGTTTTGCAGATGTAATTGTATAATTTGATCTCTTTAATCTGTCTCTTTTTCTACGTGTTAAATAACATAAAAAAATTAATAATTATATTTATATAAATTAATAATTAATTTAATTGGATGTGTTGGTTGGTCAACCATATTGCCGACAGGGACCATCAATAAACGATCATCCCGGTTACAAATGTAACAAAAAAAAAAATTACATTGTACATTGCGTTGTAAGCGTATACGTCAACGACAGTAAATACATTCACGTGTCATAAAGATCCGTACTAGTGCGACGTTAAAATACTTCTTGTGTTCATTTTAATATAAAAGAAACAATTGTACATAATATATTTACCGTCAGGATTGTAACGAGCTATTTTGTTACTAAGATACAATCAGTCTCTTAATAAAGATTTATTTTGTGCAACAATTATTCGTCCACTTTCGTCACTTTCTTTTTTTTAAATTTGCTTTTTATATTTATTTATGCCTTTGAATTTGTTTTAACATTGCCGTATTGAAGGCTATGAAAGTATTGATTGTTATTGTTTAACTGTATCTTAATACTCATGTTAAATATAACGCAGTCGATGGTCCAATGAGAGAATTTCTTTTTCGAAAACGTATTTCTCTCATTAGATCGTCAGTATTACACACGCGTGCCATATACCTGCTACTAGTTGTAGTTTCTTAAGGTATTCCTTTCACGGAGGAGCGTATTTTGTAGGCGCTTAAGCAGGGCCTCAGCAAACTCTTGTATATTGCATTAAACTTATATAAAATCAAGTTATAATTGATTATTATGTTTAATTATAAGAAAAAAATGAAAATATTATGTGTATTTAGAAATTTTTCATTTTTTGGTAAATTTTACTGTCAGAACAATATGGCAACGCTGCGCTTTTCAGGGCGCCAATTGTAAAATGTGAAGTTGATAACAAAAGTGTCAATGTAAGTGTCAATTTCATTAATCAAAGAATATTGTGACATTTTCTTTTTATCAAAGAGAGATTTTATAATAATAATGAGTGATAAGAAACATAAAGTGAGGAGTAATGTCGGCAAAAATAAGGGACAATTTGTGAAAATAAAAGTAAAGCAGCGCATTCAAAATATTATCAATTCTACAAAGAAAAAAATCAATAAGATAAGGTTACAGAAACGGTAATATTATTAATTAAATAACTAGAAGAACAAGATAATTGGCATTGTAACTGTAATTTATATTTTGGTAAAGGAGTCCGATTGTGCAAATTATCCAGTTTTTAATGGACGTCGATTTGTAGAAATTAAAATGCTTGCAGCTGAACTGTGGTGTACTGCTTGTGACATGCCTTTAGATGAACTGAAGTGTGACATGAGCGCACAGCTTGCAGCGTTACCAAATAATTCCTTGAAAGTCGCCATTAAAAATATTCATCTATAAACCACATTTCAAGTCAACTTTAACATAAATATTTTGTTTAAATATTCGGTGACTCTATATTTTTATCGGCACTATCAAAAGTATAGAGTTTAGCGAATATGTAGCACAGTTAATATTTAATATCTTAAAATATTTGATAAACAAATTATTACATTGAAATGTGGAAAATAGACTTTTCGATAACGTCACATATAAAATATCGAATTTTCAAAGTCATAATTCTTCTTTATATGTTCGGTAATGTGTTATATTTTTTTTTTATTTAGATAATGATTCCCTTCTCGGGATACATGGCGTTTTTTCAGGGACGTACCCAACCCTTTACATTTACCTATAAAATCTTGCTCTGGCCTGGCCATTTTGCGACCTTACACAGAAAACTAATTCCCCCATGCCCTCTTCCTTCCCCTCCTTCCTTCCGTTTCCTCTGGTTCCTGTGACTGTTCCCTACTTTTCCTTCCTCCGCGTTCCTTCGTAGATTTTCCTCTCATGTTCCCTCTGCCTTGTCTTTGCCGGGTATTCTTCCTTACCGCTGCATACCTGGCCTTTGACTTTCTTTTCCCTAGCCTATTTTATTTACGCGCTTGTTTCTCTAGTAACTGTTCTCCCTTAATGCTGCTACTATTCCGTCGATGTGAAATAATCAATACAAAAAACCTACATTTCACTTTTCTGCCGCCAATCATACTTCATACGCTAAACATACACATAATTCTATCATACATTTACACACTTGTTCCGCTATCACAATCTGTCATCCCAATACAAATTTTACCATTCTCTAATATTCACACTCTTGCTAGGCGTAGCTTTTAAAGTAACATTCTTGATCAAATTCGACTACAACCGACAATCATATTTCGCCAATGCTTTAAACCTTTCCTTCATTCAGCTCACAACCGGTCATATTTCATACTCTAACCAATTATAAAACTCCGTCGTACCGTAATGTCAACGTATTTACCCACTTGCTTCTATTCTGTCATCCGCAATACTATGCCGTTCTCTAATATTCATTCTTGCTGACCGTACTAACTGATCGTTGTATTTTGTGACCTATAAGCTTTTAATCGGAACCTGGCCTTTGCTTACCAATTACAAATTTTGTCGCCATTCCTTCTCTACTTTGCTATTTTCTGTACACTTTCTTTTCCCTAACCTGTTTTATTTACGCGCTTGTTTCTCTAGTAACTGTTCTCTCTTAATGCTGCTGCTATTCCGTCGATGTGCAATAGTCAATACATTTCACTTTTCTGCCGCCAATCGTACTTCATACGCTAACCATACACATAATTCTGTCATACATTTACACACTTGTTCCGCTATCACAATCTGTCATTCCAATACAAATTTTTCCATTCTCTAATATTCGCATTCTTGCTAGGCGTAGCTTTTAAAGTAACATTTTGATCAAATTCGACTACAACCGCCAATCATATTTCGCCAATGCTTTAAACCTTTCCTTCATTCAGCTCAACTGCAACCGATCATATTTCATACTCTAAACCAATTATAAAACTCCATCGTACCGTAATGTAACGTATTTACCCACTTGCTTCATTCTATCATCCGCAATACTCTGCCGTTCTCTAATATTCCTTCTTGCTAACCGTACTAACTGATAACATTTTGTGAAAACTCCCCTACGACCGATACAGACATATTTCACTTATGCATTGATGTATTCACGTACCAATTACAAACTTTAGTCACAATTCCTTCTCTATTTGCTATTTTCTGTAAACATTCTTTTCCCTATCCTATTTTATCTACACGCTTGTTCCTCTAGTAACTGTTCGTTCTTAATGCTGCTACTATTCCGTCGATGCTCGCTAATTTACCCTAATCTTCTTTATTCCACATTCTTCTAGATTGTTCTTGCTACCTTCTTTTATCTTCCCCTTCCTTTTGCTCGCGTTTTCCTTGCCCTCCATGCTGCTATTTCTTACCAACTTCTGGTCCTTCAAATCCTCCTTCCGTCAGTGCCATGCTGCTCTTCCTTCTCAGCTTCTGGTCCTTCAAATCCTCCTCCAGTCCCATCTTCTCTTTTGTCAGTCCTTCTGAGTAGCCCTCGGCTCCTTTTCTTCTTCACATTCTTTTACTCCTGTCTTCCTTTCTTACGCTTTCGGGTGTCCATTCGCGCTATGCGATCTTAACACCTCTTCTCAGGGCCTCACCCGAGCGCCGCACGTCCATCGCCGAGCGCGTTTCCACCGCCGCGGCCGGTGTCCCCCACCAGTCGCCGCAACTCGCCGCTATGCGTGCCTCGCCGCGCCGCGCTTCGGCGCCCCGCAGTGGTGCCAACCCACTCTTTCGGAGGGGCCGCCACCCCGCGCCGCCTCAGCAGCCCGCCGGCAGTCGGCACCCTTCGCTCCACCTGCCGCGCCATCTCGCCTCTCCGCTTCCGTGCGCCTTCATCGTCCCGCGATTTCGTCCCTGCCTCGCGCATGCTCTCCGGGCCCACCTTCTTCGTGCCGTTTCCGGTCCCTCTCCATCGTTGTTCCCCTCCTCTCTTCTCCTCTCTCCTGGCCCTGTCCTTACTCCGACTTAACCTCAAAGCTCTCCTCGCCAGTTTTGTCCTCTTTATTGCTGATTCCTCGGACTTCCGGGTCCTCCTCCAATTGCTCGTCTTCCTCCATCCTTCCTCTATGTGTCTCTTCTTTTCCTCCTTCCTTCCTTGCCTCTTATTCCTTTACTCCATCCTTAAACTTTTCCTTCGCTTCGGAGCGGCCACCCACCTCCTCCACTCAACCGGAAGTCCCGGTAATGTGTTATATGTTATATGTTTGGTTAATTTTTTTCTGGCGTAAAGATATACATTTTAACTTTCTCGTACCAAAAAATCAGTTAATTCTTAAGACTTTGGTGTCATCAAAGGAATACCTTAATATCTTTCTAAATATAAAATTAAGTTAGTTTTCTGTTAATTATTTTTTTTAAATTATTGTGGAGTGTAAAATATAATGTATTTACTCTGTTCTGTGTTGCTTTAACATAACTCCTGCTCCGTGTATATTATACGTCCTTTTTACTAATAAATTTTGTACGTAATTTATAAACTATGAATGATTTATTACACACAAATGGTAAATAATAATGACTCAGCGATGGTACTTAATATCACCGTCAGTATTAAACAAATCGAAATTATGCTGAATAAAATATTTTTGATATTTAATTATTAAGAAATATTTAAGTTATAACATAATTTCAATTTGTTTTAGTATTGACGTTGATATTATCCCCAACAAAATAATTCACAAAATTGTGTTA